>VZTV01081491.1:20857-36087 GCA_013400875.1 Anhinga rufa | reverse complement strand
TCTGCCTTGTAAAACACCAACAACAATTATTTGCATATGTTAAGGAATAACTGACCGCTATTTAAAAAGTCAAAAGCCCATTAAATTCAGGATTATTTTGCCCTAAACCACCAGCATAAGATGCATATGCTCATCAATACTGAGGATGTAAACAATGAGTCTAATTCTCTTGCCACTGTCTGGTAACACACACTACAGGTCACCTTACATCTTCTCCAGCTAATCTGAACACTCTCTGGTACAGAAAGCAAAATCTATAGAGTAAAATGTATGTAATAAATTCTTGTAGTCCAAAAAAATATTGACAAGCAATTACAGGACTTCAGCACAGAAACACTCTTTGGGGTTAGAAAAGCTAACACATCATTAATAGAATACTTAAGAAAACATGGAATAGAAAGGCTTAAAAAACTTGCATAAAAAACCTCAAACAAATAAGCTCATATTTATCAAAAACATCAAAAGTGGGTTTTAATTTTTTCAAAACAATTATTTAAGAACATTCTAATTTGTCACAGCACATAGGGTAATTAATTAGGTGTGTGTAAACAAGCAGTAATTTCCTTGTTTACTGATGTTATTAAAAATGTTTATAAAATAGATTCAAACTTTCAAAGTATTAATGGAAAACAAAAATAATGTCTAAAGGCAATTCTGCATCTCAGAAAAAAGTACACAAGTTAGATAAGAACATAAAAAAATAAACTCAAAAAGCAAGTCCCGTGTAGAAATCAATTAAGGAGCAGCACTGGAGAGAAATGCTGACCAAAAGACTTTTTCTCCCCTTGGATGTAGATGGCATCAGCATAATTTGTTTCCAAGTGAGAACTCATACTGACGATTTTTGCAGAAGTAGGCTCTAAGGATCTAATAAAGTGAAGACTAGGACAACTGCCTTAGATTCAAATATTAAATACTTAAATTAAATATTAATACTAAAATGTCTCACTGCTTTTTACTGATAAACACAACTGCTAGAGGACGAGGAATCGTGCTTCAGAAATCATATCCACCAAGGTGGGATAAAGTCCTCTCAGGATCTACTCTGCAGTTCATCCTCTTGCAAGTAAGCAAGTGTGCATGCAGTGTTCCTGCTTTTCAACTCTTGGCTGAAATTTTGCTCAAATATTAGTAGCATGTAGTTTATAAACATTGTTGTACAACTCTAGCACGTTTGCTTTCTTCCAGAGAGCTAAAACAAGCTTTGAGAGACTGAACAACAGGAAGAATAAAAACTCTAAGTTTCTAGTCTTCCAATTAATTTAATAAATTAGAATTACAGAATTGCAAGTTCGTATTTTGATCGCTCCTGCATGAGGTCTGGGTTCAGCTTTCTGAAATAACCCAAAGGGCTACATCTAAATTGAAGTATTACTTCTTCAGTTCAAATTGCTTCTCCCTACTACCACTTTGTACTACTCCTCTTTATTTGGAGTTGTTCTGTACCCAACTTGAAACTGCATTAATGTCAGCATATGGGGAGGGAAGAAGAAAAAAGCAATGCCCCGAAAGAATCACTGACAGTCTAGGATTATACCGACTAAAAAACTCAACATCAACGACCATCCTCCTGAGAACTCTATATCCTTATCACATGCAAGTTCAGAATCTATGAAGTAACACTGTCAGCATGATACTATAAACCAGATTTACTTATTAGAAATATATCTTGATCCTGCATAATCAAACTAGGTATGGTTAGGTGCCAGTTTTATCAAAAACTGAGAAAAGGAGGAATTTGCCATATCCTCTGAAGCAGAACAAATTCAAAGCAAGCTGTAGACAGAACAAGCAAGGCAATAGCATTTCCTTAAGCTGATGGAGAAGGTGAGGACCCCAGTAGCTCACAAGTGAAGAAAAGCAGCTTAATTATATCTTACTCCTTTAAATCTTAACCTAAAGCCAAAAGACAAAAGGAACCATTGTCTTTAAAAAGGAAGGATGAGCTGTCATCCAAACTATCTTACCAGGAAATAGGATCTTGCTTCTATCAGCATTTGTTTATCCACAACCAAATAAGCAAGGTGCAGTCCATCTGACTTTAAGCAAACAACCTACATTTACAGTTGAATTCATGAAAGGTCTGACAACAAAAGTAAAAATCAAGACTTAGTCCATATGGTTTGGAAAGATAGACAACTTCCAACCACACATATGAAGAATGAAAAACACACAGGCATAAAAGTTATCCTGGTCTACCTCTTCAATGCACTTGTTGCCAGCAAATGATAGGATTATTAATTAAGAAGTTTATTCACAGAAGAACTTTGAACAGATTTAATTATACTCAAACTCAGCAGAACTCAAGTATCATGCCTTTTCTGGATTTACAGTATGAAATGCAGTTTCACAATAAATTAAAAAAAAAAATCTCACCAGTCTTGGAAGTAAAGAATTTTATAAACATCAGTTTATTTTGCAAAGCGAGGCTAAAACTAACTAAATCCATGGTTCTATTCAATAGCAAGTCACAGCCAACATACTACAAACTAAACTTTATACACCAGAAACCAAGAGAAATTTCTATGAAACGACTGATGGTGATACAGTTGTACCCAAAAGCAGGAGTAAAACTTGGAAGAATATCCTTTTAAATACAATGACCTTTGCAAAATGAGGGAAAAAATAGTTTAAAAGGTGGGTTACAGTTTGATAAGGCCACTAAGCCCAAAACAACACCGGCATGACATATAATTTGGTCAAAATCAGAATAGTAATTAAAACAACATACAGCTGGCACTCAACTCCCTATGGGAAACTCATCAGACCTTCCAGGTGCAATATCTGAAAGAACTGAAGAACAGCGAGATTCTCTTTCCATATAATCAGAAGAGCCACCTTATTAGTCACACACTATGTCTAAAAGATTCCAAGGGAAAAAAAATTATCCAAACACATAGCTAAAACCAGTTATCATGTAACTTCTTTTCTCTTGTTCTGAAATTGTGAAGTCCAGAGGCTAGTCCAGCCTCTTTGGGGAAAAAACCCAAAGAATGCATGCAATAAAGGTGTTTGACAAATGCTCTACTGAGGAAAGAAACAATGTTATGAAGTATGTACAGAACCTTGTTTACTTCAACCTGTGATTTTATAAAGGCCATACATACGATATGCACTGAAAGCACTTGCTAAGGTAGGAAATTGGTCATACCTACAGAAGATTTTAAAA
Organism: Anhinga rufa; assembly: GCA_013400875.1. Classification (NCBI taxonomy): domain Eukaryota; kingdom Metazoa; phylum Chordata; class Aves; order Suliformes; family Anhingidae; genus Anhinga; species Anhinga rufa. The sequence goes on along the minus strand of VZTV01081491.1, from coordinate 32,918 downwards.
CTGTACAGCACTCAACAAATATTAAACTATATAAAGTGAAAAAAAGGAATGAAAGAACAGCTAAGTCTCAGATAAAGCAAAAATTTACCAGGTATTCTAAATATTACAGAGACATAATTTTCTCTGCAGATAATATTTTCCCAGTTGGCTCATTCATAAATTAAGCAAACTGTAACAGAGTGACATATTATTTTTCCAAAGGCAATGTAATAATAAGATATTAATGTAAATTTTTTTACTTAAGAACTTAATTTGTATTGGGCTTAAGCTGTTATAAAAAAAAGTTCTCTATAAACTACTCAGGCTTTAACCCAGACAGCAGTCTCCACTATTTCAAGGTAAGTTCCACTCCTTTATTTGCCATATTACTAGAAGTGGTTAAATTATAAGGCAAAATATGTTTGACTAGATCATATTTACTATAAGTTCAACTCAAATAATGAATAATTAATCCAAAAGCAACAAGAGCCACCACAAATTTCACACAAGAGCCACCACAAATTTCAGAACCTCAACACATCCCAGCGCAGTGAAACGTAACCTTTAGATTTCTGTGTCGCAAACAGGATTGTCATATCGTTGAATAATTGTCACATTGTTGAACAACTGTTCAACAGGATGTACGTTCATAAGAAAAATGCATTTCAAAACCTTAAATCGTAGACATCACACAAAACCAGCCGTGTTTTACACTAGATCCACACACTTTTAAAAATCTCAACTACAACCCCAGCTTCCTGGAGTGCAAGACACTGGGGAATGCCACTGAAGATACCAATTTCAGTGCCTGCACACCCACATTGGCCTCACATGTTTATTAGGAGAGAACTGCTGCCAGGGAATTCCCTGACCCACTTGCCTGAGGAATTACACTTACTGATGCTGTAAAATTTAATAAGGAACACAATTCTTGTAAGCATGGCAGGATCTAGCACTCACTGTACCTTACTTAGCACTGGGTAACTGAACACATTCTGCTGCATTATTTCCCAACTGTTCCTCCAGTCATTTATAATTACAGAATGACTTTTCACCAGTAATGTTACATTTGCAAAATAACCTCCACTTTTTGTGGCACTTTTACCACATATGAAAGTCACAGACTTCACAGTGTCATGCCTTTCTTTTTAAATAGAGTATTCTTGTCCTACAGCTCTGAGTTTTGTCCTGTTCAAGGCAGAGGGGGTCTCATCAGTGGGTGTATGAACACCTGGTGGGAGGGAATGAAGAGGGAGCCAGACTCATCTCAGCTGTGCCTACTGTCATAGCAAGAGGTAACAGGAACAAATTGAAAGAGATGAAATTTCATCTGAACACAAGGAAAAAAAAACAACAAACAAACCAAACCTTTTTGTTTTGTTTTTGTTTTTACTGTGAGACACTGGCAGTGGTTGCCCAGGGAGGCTATGGAGTCTCTGTCTGTGGAGATATTCAAAACCAGACTGGATACAGTCCTGGGCAACCGGCTCTGGGTGACCCACTTGAGCCAGGGGTTGGACTGGATGGTCTCCCTTCCAACCTCAGCTATTCTGTGTTCTGTAAGAGCAAGGCAGGAGGAAACTAGCCGAAAACCAAACCCATCAGCAGGATTACCTCCCACATCCAGGAACAGCTCGGGATCAGCACTCACCTCAAATGACTTAGGTTTGTAATATTCATAAACTGATTGAGAGGCTGGGATAGGTATAAATTACATCTTATTAAAACAAAACATACCCATACTCTCCCTCTAGACATCATATATTATTTTGTAAGGATTTTCCTGCATTTAACACAGACAAACTCCTGAAATATATGACTAGCTGTAAAATTTGCAACGCCCACACATTTCACAGTTCACTCTGGCAGGATAGACTCGGTAGCCAGATGCCAAAGCAAACAGATGAGACAGGAATGCCAGGCTTTACCCAACACCGTCAACTTTTCACTAGGACAATTAACTTTTCTGTCCCCATTTGTGAACAGAAGATACTCTCTTTGTAGGTAGATCTTAAAAAAACCCTGAAACATTAAAAACCCCACTACAAAAAAACCACAACAAAACAACAAACAAACAAACAAACAAAACAACAACAAAAACCATCCAACAAACCACCCACAAAAAAACCCAACCCTCTACCCCAAATGAGTGGCAGTTTTGAATACCTAAAGACACATCTGCAATACCAGTAAAACCAGGCTAGCTTCAGTTTTCCCTAAAGCACATCAATTAAGCGCACATATGCATGACTTCAAGGCTTTTTAGGTATAGCAAGAAGTTGAGATTATGTGGTAATTCAAAGAACAGTTGAATTTCAGAATTTGCTAAAAGAAGCTGGACTATTACAAATACTGTACCATAACTTGTGAGCTGCAAATATTATTTCTAAAAAGACTGTCCCTTTTTATTTTCTAAGCTCTCAAGCAATAAGTCATTTTTTCCTACAGCTCTTCATATATTTGTGTGCAATTTCTGTACTGCTTACATAGCCGGACACAACCTGCCTACACTGTAAGGATAGCAGAAACGCAACTGCTTCTCTCTGGCAAATTATTTGTCCTATGACTGGTATCAAGTATCTTTTCAATGGAAAGTCTTTCCCAATTAAACTTGTTTATACATAATTTGAGCTGATACTCTTTCGTACATTCAGACAAAAAGCTCCCTGACAACTGCCAATGATTTTTCTCAATTTCACCTTTTTTTTTTCCTCCCATCAAGTACATTTTGTGCTTTGTTCAAGACAAGACACTTCCTTTGCCAAGCCAACAGCTGTACTAACACATAAGAAAAAAATGCCTTAAAGCCACTGATAGATACATAACCAGTGTGGCAGCTCCGTACTTGTTCCCCAGCACATACAAAACACCCTCTGACAAGTAAAAAACAAACAAACAAAAAAGCTTTGTTGCTTTCTGATTTAACAAAGACACTGCTTATTCAACAACTAAGCCAAGTCTAGAAGATCATATTATGGTATAACTAAAATTGACAGATCTATGTATTAGAGTGGATTACAAACACATGAACAGTGTTAGGGTCCAGTACTCACTCACTAAGGCTGGAGGACGAGCACTCCTGCAGGGTAGCTCATGCAGGGACTGGAGCCCCAGGGGCCACTGGGCAGGAGGCCAGGGCTACCCAAGGCTGGTCAGTCCCTTTAAGGTCTATCAATGCACTCAGGACCCTAACATATATCCATCATATGAGCTTATCTTGCACCACTAAAGAACAATATTGCTCACTTCTTTCTTCTCAGGTTTTTAATCCAACAACTGAACTGCACTCTGGCAGTTGATGAACCTTTCATGGCTCACAGATGTATAAATGGCGTACTGCTTTCGTACTTCAGTCCAGACTAGCTACATCATGAATGAAAATAATTATTCTCCAGTTATACTGTGACCTAGACAAAAGGAATGTAATTGCAGCTGTCTTTCTACAATTCACATTGCTGAAGACTATTAATTTAAAAAACATGGCAGTAGGAGTTAACCAAACAATCAGGGTCAAAGAAAGAGAATAATAGGGGTTCTGCAGAAGCCTTCATGTCTGCTGCCCACCTAGCCTTCAGAATTATTGATATGGCAACATTTCAGGCACATTACAAATGAAACTCCATGGAAAAAAACCCCAACGGCAGCCATCTAAAGAAGATGATCAAAAGACATCATGCAGACTGACTTGAAACAAGAAGTGATCAAGTATAGAGGAAAGATAATATTACACTGCATTAGTATCGACAACTTGACCACAAGATAGGATTCTGGAAATAAAAGAAACCATAGTTTCCCACTAGATGTAGTTTGCATTTTGTTTTCTTACCTGATCTGCTGCAATGAAATAGGTGCCTTAATTTGCTGATAATAATCAGGATACTTTTTCTTGGAGGGCAAGTGGAAAAACGGTTCAGATATTAGCTGGCCCTGATTATTTCGGCAACTTCTAACTGTGTCATAAAGCTGATAAAGAGGATTAGAAGTGTCCATGAAGGAAGTAATGCTCTCTGCTTCTGATTCTCCTTCTTCATAACGAGCAGCAGCTGCACAGAGAGAAAGGAAAGATGGAAAACTCAGCAGGACAACTCAGAGTGGGTTTTTTGGTTGACTTTTCAAACGGATAAAAATCTAAACCAGAAGAAAAGGCAATCCCTCAAGTCACGGGTGTTCAGCCACACTCTGACAGTCAGATTCATACCTCAGAAAAGGGCATCGCAAATATATCTTATGAGCCTCAAGGTGACAAAAAAAGGGTACTTTATCTAGGTATTGCACTCTCTCTTTTCAGATGAGACTTCAGTTCTGTCACTTAAAAGTGCTGAGAAGTGTTCATATATGAGACTACATGATGGGACTATTCAACCACACAGTACCTATAAAACAGCTCTGTCCTTATTTACCCAAACTATTAATACTAGTATGTGTGCCAAATACATTTGTATATTCAACTACTGCCATTCTGCTATCTGACAAGAGCTCACTACAAGAATACAGACTGACAAATCATGTCTGGAATTTTCAAAGGTGCCTAGCCAGTTAAGCAAAATGGCCAAATTAAAAATTAATTTTTGCACATATATCAAAAAGGTGACTTCAAAACATCTATAATCCTTTAGACCATATTAATCACAGCCCAATTAAAAAATCATGACGTTTAGCAGAAAAAAAAAAAAAGACACTACAGCCTGAAGGTGCACCTCTAACATATGCAGCAAAATGAAGGAGAAATAAATATTTTAGAATTATTATATAATTAGCATAAAAATTTCATAATAAAGTATTCTAAAATGTTATAGCAAACTTTTCTAGTTATCTATATGAAGCACATATTATGCTTCAGGATTAGGATGAATGAAAGATAAACTAACATTTACTGCAGACAAAATTAGGTGAAACATTACATGAGCAACAAAAACACAAAAGGAATTAAAACATTCTGGTAGTGGAAATATAGGATGGGAAGCAATAAGTGGCCAACACTTCCATATTTTTCAGTAACACAAACGGTGTTATTCGTACCTTGCAGACAGGCATAACATAAAATCTGTGTTATTTTGCACATACTAGAGTTAAATTATTCACCCTTTTCCCCACTCTTATGAGTTACAGTTTGAAGGAAAGCTTGGCAGATGACACACTGGGTAATTCAGTTATACAAAAGACAGTTCTCTAACACTCACGCTGAGTTTCCAGCTGGCATTTTCATTATTGCTCAGTGGAGGCTGGCAATGTTTCAAGCTCTCTATCCAAGTTCAGTAAAGGCATGTTGAAATGATGACAAAGGCAGGGGATGCTCTGACTGCATAACAACATAGTACTATCATTTTTTTTCTCTGCAGTCTGACACTGCAGATCTATGTGAGTGTACGACATATGAGATCTACCAGACAAGTTAGATGCAAGCTAAAACACAAGCAGACACCAGAAGATGTACAAACACATTATGAAGATGTTCATTACCAGTTCACCGAAGACACTCAAAATTATCCTAATTTCGTATATGTATGCGAGTCAGCATCACTTAAAGGCTACATCCACTACACGGTAGCCTTCAAAGCAGGAGCTGGACAGAATAACTCGGTCAGAAACAAAAGATTGGAGGTACCACTATTTTTTTCTGTACCTAACATATCAACCTGAACATGGAGATAAATGCTAACACCTAAGAGAACGCTATCAGGTAAAGTAAGTCTCTGAAATAGATTATGCAGCAAAATACTGTCTTTGGTTTTGTTTACTCAAACAGTTCAATTCTGAGAGCTCCATCAAAAAGTAAGACACAGAATAGAAAAAGCAGAAGAACTTGTTTTTATGAAAGAGAAAAAATAAGAAACTAGTCAAGTATATTACTGTTCTCTGACATGTGGCAGCCAGCAACAAAGCAGTTCAATACCCTAAATAAGAAATGTACTTCTTTTGTATTGACAGTAGAACACAAGGCATTCCCTAAAATAAGTAAATTAAACAGGCACTAAAAGGAAAGTTTTATGTAATATTACAATACAGCTATAAACATTTTCATTATGACGTGTATGTTCTTTAAAAGTGATGTGTCAAACATTATATATTCTTACATAGTCAGAAAATTATAGCGTTTTCCTAATATGAAACCCATTACCTTAAGAACTGAAGAAGAATGTATTATTCAGATCAAAAGACAGAAAAAAATCTGTATTTTGCTATGGAGCAAACAATCTAATACAAGACTGCAGATTCTTTAACATGCAGTAGCACCAGGTCCCATATCCCCCACCAAGCACATGCTGGCAGTGGAGAATAAGGGTCAGTTATTTCCCTTTCATGCAGCTGTTACCACAACAGTTAGCAGATACAGCAGGGGAAAAAAAACAACAAAACAACCCAGCAAACAACCCAACCAAATGCAGTAAGTAAACCATAACCACAAAATATATACCATTCAACAGTCCCAAACAAAATGTATTTCCTGCTGTCCATTCCATACCACGGTGACTGTTTCCTAATGAAGGAAGGGACAGCTTCATAACAGAGTGATGTTAAATTGACTTCACTGCAAAAGAAGGAAGCCACCTAACATACAACTGGAACTGAGCTTTATTATCAGATATAAAGGCATATATCATATACATGTACTCCTATTCAATGATGAGGCAGAAAAAGAGCAGAGAAGAGAGGAGAGTATTTGAATGTATATGAAAGAAAATTAGTCTTTACTCAGTAAGTAGTTAGCTTTTAACACTGTCTCCTTTGTGGTCCCAAAGCACCTAGACAACAATGAATTCTCAAAGTCTAACTGAAGACAGATGCTAGTAAAATCAAAAGCAGCATCCAGTCTTAAAACATTTATGAACGAAATAATAATAAATAAAATAGCTCTGTTTACAAAATAAAACACTTATTTATAAGTAATACATAATAGTGAGGAGCAAGGGAGCTACAGAAGCTGCTCATGTCCTAGTACATTTGAGCTGGAAATCTTGCTACAAGTTCCATCATACCATGACACCCTCTGAATCCGTGAGGGTAAACTCCAAGCTGGAAACAGATATTGTTCATCGCTCAGGCAACTGCTACAGTCAAAGCAGCTCACAAAGATTTTTCTCTGTATCGAGGAGAAAGTTCTCTTCATGTCCAGCCATGCAGCCTAGCTCTCATTTATTTTAACAACTGTTAGACGAAGGAAAAAAGATGAGGTACCAGAGCAACTAATAAAAAGACCACTTGGTTTAAATGAAAATCCTTTTCATCCAAAGGCTGAAAGCATAGGGATGTCCAAGCAGTATGTTGGAGGGAAGGAAGGGTGACAGAGGTCTGCCAAAAAAATTGACATTGCCTCTTAGGTGAATGCAATAAAGAAAGGAGAGTTTCAACAGCAGCAAGGCAAAAATCTCAGATGTATATCAAAGGCCCCATGAAAATGACAATCATGTCCACGCCCAAGGTGGCACCTGAAAGTGGTTAAATCACTTAAAGAATGTAAATCACATAAAGATGTAAAAAGCTATGCTTTTTTACAGAATTACAACTTGCAAAAATAGCAGCTAACAATCACGCTGAACCAAGCTAATAAATAACTCCTCACACCTCCCAGAAAGCAGTTGCTCTGACAATAACTGAACTTTGGGCTAACCAGGAATAAAAATTCTTTTGCTTGCAGCAAGATCTAAAATGATCCAAAAAATTCTACAGCATATCCATCCACTGGAAAAGAGTGGTGAGTACAATTCAATTACCAGGTGTGAAATAAATGCCTGAAAAATATACTGAAGAGATGCATAATTTCACATCAATACTGAAATGATTTAAACAAAAAATAAAACAACGGTATACGTACAAAAAAAATTTTGGAAACCTGCTCTGAGATGAATGCAAGGAAGTTACTGAGAATGTAACTATCAAGGCAGGCTACCTTAAAAGACAACCTATAACAATTTATGACTAATACTGAAATATCTGATATAATGCATATATGATGGCATATATGCTTATAACATAATGCTAAAGCATGCTTATTATGAAACTAAGGATGCTGCATGAAGGCATGCCTTTTTATGTGCTTTTGTTTTAACATAAAACTTCATGCAAGATTTCATGGCTGCTAGGCTAGACCAGATATTTTTAAATTAAATTCTAACATTTATCTATCCTTATACCTCAATACAGATTATCTTCACCTTAAAAAAAGTAAAATCTGACAGGTATTTAGAAGACCTAATGGCACAAGAGAGCAAGAGAGAACAAGCCAGTGTGAGCAAGTGCGAAATTTCTCTCAAACAATTGCAGCACTGTAAATGTCTTTTACTGCAAAGAGCACCCAATGTCTTCCCCAGTGCCTGCTCTTCTGTTTCATATTACAAGGAGTAAAACCAAGCAACAGTTTCCTAAATCTTGGATAAGTACACTTGGAAACACACACACACTAAATTCAAAACATGCAAGCAAGTTTGGCCTACCCTATCTTACCAGCTGTACATTTAGAAGAAACAGGGATTGGATTTAACAGAATTACATGCTGAGTTTGGAAACACCACAAAATATTTTTGAAATAAAGATATTTGAATGTATCAGGAGCTCTACAGTTTTGCTTATTTCAAACATTTCAATTAAAGAAAATAAATAGAGAAACTGCATTTCAGTTCCTACCAGCCAAAGCTGCATCCTCATCACTTTCTGATCCATACTGCAATGCCATGGTTATTGCTGATAAACGATCCCCTTGGGCTGACCTTTTGTTACTATAAAAAAAAAGGAAAAAAATGTGCAAAATTAAAAAAAAAAAAGGGGGGGTTATCATGTTATAACCATTAACAGTCACCCAGCGTGTGTAAGTATCCAAGTGAAGTTCATGACTGTTGCCTACACTATCAGGAATAAAGACATGACTAAGAAAAGACTGGAGCCCTTAACAAGAGAAACTGTTAATGACCCACGAGTCTGCCTGTTTTAAGGGGCAGTCCATCAAACCAAAAAACCTGACACACAATCAGAAAGCTAGAGCTCAACCTATCTATCTAATGTCCTATTTTGAATACTTGAGTATCTGAAGTATTACGGGAGAAGGGGGATGATAACAAGTCCCTCCCAATTAATAACTTTGTTATTTGATCCTGTTTTATAGGGATTTGTCTACACACAGGAATTCAGCACGCTGTAAGCTCTATATGCTATCTTCCCTCATTCCCCCATCCCCACCTTAGGCATTTTCAGCACGTAGAGCGCCTCTACGTGAAGCAACTTCCTCTGCTTTCTAGGTGGAGTAAATCAGCATCCACACTGGCTATGGTCTCACAAAGACTTCTTCAGCATCCCTCTCTCTTCCTCCCTTTTGTCCCAAACTTGGGGCACAGCATTTCATACCTACACTGTAGGCTATGCCTGACAATCTGCTTTTTTTACTAGGTCAGCTCTTTAGGCACCTCCAGCAACAGGCTCAACCTTGCCCTGTGGGAGCAAAGTGAAGACTAGGAAAAAGCAGATGGGTTGCTTAAAATGATGCCAACTCTGTACAAATGCTCAATCCCCTAAAGCTGCTGTGTTAAACCATGGTTTCAGAGTATACATGCAGAGGATTAGTCAGGAGTAGTACCGATTCAAGACAGCAACCCACAGACTGCAGACACGAGACTTCTGCTAGGTACCAAAATTCTCAACTGATGACTGAAAGAACAAACTAGAAAGCCTCCAGTAATCCAGTCTGCCCAGCAAGTTTCCCATAAATGCATCCCAAATGCAATACTTTCTTTTTACAGGCTTCATTGGTTTCCATCATCCATCTCTTAGTTATTTACTTACTATTTCCTACTTATTATTTCCTTTTAGTCTGCAAATATAATTTTTCTAAGTTTACAACACATTTCCTTGCTATTTTTCACCTGCTTTATTTTGTAATGAAGCTTAACATATTGCTCTTCAGAACATTTCTAAGGAAATAATTGCATACATAATATTTCATGACAGGTGTTTTGAAATATTATATATAAAAACAAACATGGAAGAGTAATTATGGCAAACTAACTTATTAAATTGTATTTAATAGATATTCGACTGAAATATATTTGAATCTCAAATACTGAAGAGCATTCTCAACTAAAAAAAAATAAAAATCAACAAACCCCCAAATTTTAAATTTTAGTATTTCCGTATGATGACGACCCAGCTTTTCCTCCAAGTCACAATTTACTTACCGGTAATATTTGTTAGAAGAATTTCTCTCATCACCAACACTGCCTTTACCCTGTGAGGAAGGACCTGTCAGCTTGGAAGCAGTCAAATTTGATGGAGTCCTTAAGGCAGAAGGGACAAGCCAAGGAAAGGGGAAAAAAAGAGGCCCACCTTAGACCCAGGAAAAGATGCAGCAAGGATAAAGCTTTTTACAGAATTACTTTGACAGAGCAGCCAAAAGGTTCAGAGACAGATATAAAACATATTAAAGCTAAAAGTAAAGTAATACTAAGATACATTTAGTGCCCCAGCATTAATATCAATTTTGTTTATAAAGTCAGAGGAAGGTAACATTTAGATTGAGGATTAATAGCTATGCACACAGCTCAGCCTACAATAGCAGCGGAAGCAGCCAGCAAAATGTTCCTTAGCATCCAGATAAAGCTAATCATACAGATCCAATGATGTTTTACCAATACTTAACAAAATCACTGTCAAGTTGCTTGACAGTGCATATTGTCAGGCAACTTTGTCACTTTATTTAAGGGAGGACAGTTAAATGCACCAACAAAGAGCAATTTAGTATGACAAAAGATACAATGAACTCTGCAATAGAAAAGCATGACTTTTGACACAGAGACAACATGTCTGTAGAACTTAGGTTAGTAGCATTATGATGAATTTGAGCCTGATCCATCAGTGACATAGAAAAACAGATGTAAATTCAGAAGAAAAATTTAGTAAGTTAAATGAACTTATGGGGGTATTTTACCAAAATCAGCAATAGGTAAAGGAGATCCCACTTTGAGACAATTAAGCAGTTAGGAATTTAAATAAAAAATAATGCTTCTGTGATGCAGATTCAGCAGAAGGAAACAAAAAAAAGGAATAATGGTTCGATAAAAAAAAGCAACCAGTGAAATGCGAACAGCAGGTGAAAGGCTTGGTTTTCATGCTACTTTTCTCTCACCCCAAATTTTTTTTGCATTCAGCCCAAAATTATTGTAGCCTGCTGCAGGCATTATAAATATTTATATTTTTTTGCCAAGTTAGGGAAACAAAGAAGGGAGCTGCCAATTATTCTGACGTTCTGCTTACTTCAGGATTTGCAGGTCTATTGAGAACATAGTATATCAGAGAACATCTAGAATAAGGTAGCTGAGAAGTAGAAATGGGTTGGCAGTGCAAGAGAGGAATTCAGCTAACAAATATCAGTGTGATTTATCTGTCATCCCTTCTTATGCAAACAGCTTTATTTTGAAGAACAGTTAAGCTTCAAATTTAAACATGACATACACTTGTGACATCCTGAGGTTCATCAATGGCCAACATAGTGAGAAATATAAAATAAAATTGCTATTGAAATAGAGAACTCTATGCCTATACATAATTATAGTTACTGCAAAGCAAACACATACGAACATTCAGTGCCTGTAGAATCAAGGTCTTCTGGCACTACACATACTTTTAAGAAGGAAAATTATTAAAATATGTGTCAGGAGTTACTCCTTAACAGTATTTCTGCTTTTATATTTTTATATGCTCCAACAATGATTCACCTATATTGGGTTTGCATGGTACAGTTTGGGTAGCGGGGGGCTACAGGGGTGGCTTCTGTGAGGAGCTACTAGAAACTTCCCCTGTGTCTGACAGAGCCAAGGCCAGCCGGCCCCCAGACCGACAGACCCGCCGCTGGCCAAGGCCGAGCCCATCAGGAACGGTGGTGGCGCCTCTGGGGTAACAGATTTAAGAAGGGGGGAAAAACCCTGCGCAGCTGCAGCCAGAGACAGGAGTGAGAATATGTGAGAGGAACAGCCCTGCAGACACCAGGGTCAGTGAAGAAGGAGGGGAGGAGGTGCTCCAGGCGCTGGAGCCGAGACTCCCCTGCAGCCCGTGGTGAAGCCCATGGTGAGGCAGGCTGTGTCCCTGCAGCCCGTGGAGG
>VZTV01081491.1:7865-20290 GCA_013400875.1 Anhinga rufa | reverse complement strand
GTCGGCTTGGTTTTGCCCGTGACAGTAATTGCTGAGTGATCTCCCTGTCCTTATCTCGACCCACGAGCCTTTCATTATATTTTCTCTCCCCCTGCCCTCCTGAGGAGGGGGAGTGATAGAGTGGCTTTGGTGGGCACCTGGTGTCCAACCAGGGTCAAACCACCACACACCCAGCATGCTAATGCTGAACAAATGAACCAGAAAAACTGCTACATATGTTGAATGTCTCAAGGCACCAAATAATAAAAAACAATCAGGTAACTTCCATTTCTTTCACACATAATAACTCTAGACAACACTTAATACTGACTCCATCTATACATTTTTCAGACAACAAAAAAATTTAAACTGCCTTTCAGTAAAGGGAGTGCTAGTGTTCTCAGTTGTACCGTACAAGTCTTTGCAGGGAAGGAGAGCACTTATTTTCCAGCACCAAATACCAGTGAACAGCTCAAATACATAAAGAGAGTCCACCTTGTAAAGAGTTTGCTAACTCCTTGGATGACTTGCAAGACGTTGCTTTATTTTTTTAGACAAATGACATGGCTTATACTGGCAAATAGTATCTAAACCTACTTTTGAGTGTTACTCATAAGTAAAAACTTTACATGAGAATAAAACTAATTACATTTCAGATAAGATAATCTAAAATGACTGCATTACTTCTCTGTACACCATGGATTTCCACAGGAAGAAAATGCTGTTTCCTACATAAAATCATTCCATGAAACACACAGAGCTATCAACAGCATTTTATACCTGCCTGTTCAAGACCAAATCTATGCTTCACTGATTAATAAGTCCAGATTTTCAGTGTCCTGAGCCTCTTTTCATAGCTAGAAATAGGTTTTCAAACAAGATTTTGTATAATGTGGACCTCCCTCTAAATATCTGTTTCCTGATGTCTTGTTCCTGTGTTTCTGCTCCAACCTAATTAACTGTAAGCTCTTATGGTTCAGCTCCTAACAACGTTCAAGAATATCTAGCATTTTTGTAAAGCAAAGCACAACAAAGCACCTTTTTCTTCACTATTCCTTTTCTTTCTTAACTTATAAACACATATGGTGGAAATTGGCCATAGCTTAAGTTATAAAAGAGCCACTGACACTGTTTTTAACAATCAAGTACATCACAGAAATATTTCACCACATAAGTATTTCAATAAAAGGTTCCCTTCCAAAAACTTTTACAATTCATAACTTAAAACAACAAAGTTTTCAAGCAATTATTTCCCATTTTATTCTCCACAGCAAAATTAAGGGTATGTCTATAGAGACTTTTATTACAAAAAGAACTCGATTTGCAGTACCTGATTCGGAGACTTGACTTGGCCAACTCACTGTGTTCAATTTCAGCCTTTTTCATATTAAATATTTTTTTAATCGCATTTGCATCCTGTCAAAAGATTTTTTTTGTTTAATGTTGAAAATGAAGAATGTTGTAAGTCAGGTATATCTATCTATCTAAAAAAAATAAATAATGTGTTTTTATACTTAGATATAAAACAATTCTGCATCAGAAATAAAGCACAGAACAAAGTCTGCCTGAAATACACCCACAGTGGCCTGTAGAAACTGAATAGCTGAGTAGCTTTGAGCTTGTTTTTTGTCATATCCTTTAAAAAAATTTTAAAAAATTCCACAATTTGCAAACATACACAAATACCACTTCGAACTAAACAGGCAAATGAGTTTCTGTGCCTTTGCAATCAAAAGGTTACCACCATTACCGAGCTTTACAATGCTTGCTCTCTCTCAGTCTACACCCATAGACTTGATACTCGGAGTAACAGTTCACAAAACAGAGATTACAAGTTTTGAGTAAGGTCACAAGTGTGAGTAATGTCGGTAGGAACTGAATCTACAATCCAGTCAGAAGTGCAGTTGGCAAAGTCCAAGAACCACTTACATAATAACTATATACATATGAGGCCTCTCATTACAAAGCCCTTAAAAACCAAGCAAACAAATAATTTACCACTGAAATTCTCTTACTTCCAGAGTACATGGAATCAGCAATGTGATAATTTGTACACAAAATGCTGGTGAACTAAGTATGAAAAATATAGCAGGTGCAATTTGGTTGCAAAAATATGGCTAAAAGAAAGATGATCTTCAAAAACTATGCAAAGAAGGCATAACTTCGGTTTTCAAGCTGATGATGAAAACTATAAACAGTTCCTGCAATCTGGAAAGAGATAACAGCTGAGTGCTACCACTATCACTTGAACCTGTAGTTTCAGCCATTTCAATTTCAATCACAACTACAGAGATCCTCCATTCCTCCAAAGAAGTCACATAACTCATATCCCAAGATAAAATTTAATTTGAAAAAATCATATACCTCAAGAAAAAAAAATTACATACATCCCAATTATACTAAAAGCAATATAGAAAAAGGAAAAGCCACTAATAGCTATTTTTAAAAAAATGCAAAGAGTCTTTAGGGCTGTTATGCTAAAGATTCATTTAAGGATCAATCAGCACAGAAAGTAGTAAAGAAAATCTGAACTCAAATCAAAGTATCAACAACTGAAACTAACCTTGAATACTTGTGATCCAGGCTCATTGTAGGTTTTGGCATTCTTTGCCAGAAGGTCTATATCCTTGGCCATTGCATGAATGCTTTTATAGGTTCCATTCTATACAACAAAAACCAGAACTGGTTAAAGTGGCAATCTTCAGAGAACATGAGAACTAAGTCAATAGTGAAAAGAAAAGGGAATTTATATAGAATAAAAAGAACACTTATAGAAAAACAAGAACATATTTATAGAGAACAGATAAGTATCTGGAAAAAGTCATCAAAAAAGAAAGTAACAAAGAAGTGCTAAGACTTTAGAGTGCTTACAAATGCTAAGTAACAAGATTGAAAAAATACTTAATACATTAGATTATCTTAATGTTGAAGGGTTCTGACAAAACATCATTTTACCTTTATTCTCTCGTTCAATTAGTCTACGTGCTACCCCTCACTATTACACAAAATGCTAGAATTACCCAGCAATATTTCAAATTACTGGAGAAGATGAAAAATGCATCAATACAAAACATCTATTTATAGCACTAGAACAAAAGTAGGTGATGATAATACACGACCAAGCTTCAATACCTCAATGTTTTACATTAGCAGTACTTGCCAAGGAACTAATTTATACCGCTAAACATCAAGGAACCCAAGATATTCAGGCTCAATGCCAGCACTCTACAGTTCACAATGCTTGATCTTCAACACAGCTACTTCTGCAGCATTAACCCAGGACAGAACATTAAATCAGCATAGCATTCAGATTTTTAAGTAGCAGGGGAAAAACACATTGCCTTTCCTACCAACATAAACTTCAGCTTCTAACAATTTTAGAACGCTGATTGTTAAACAAGTCCATACTATGGCAGATTAATATGCCCATACTGTACCTGTATCCTTTGGGCAATAGTTTTAAGATCTATGGGCTCCTTTATTATTGCATAATAATCTGGATATTGCTGGAAAACAAAAATAATTTATGTATTATTATGAACAGTTAGAAAGATATTGTTCTAATGAATGAGCTATTAGATGAATTGCAGATAAAAACAGCGCAAGCTTCATAAACATAACACTAGGATTCAATTTGGGCGAGCCAGATCATAAGGCAGATAGAAGGAATTATAATTCATCAATAAACTGACATAAAGGAACAGTTCTGTCTGAAAGCCAATCATGTGGTGATGGTCTTCAGATTATTTATTTTGCTGGTTAAAATTGTTACACCACACCCTGAAACAGAACAGTGAAATCGGTCATACTTAAAAAGATTAAAAACTCCACCAAAAAATGCCAATTAACTAAACTGGCAGAACAGGGCAAGCCCCAATCTGCAATGAAGGGCTGGGAACAAGCGGGTAGAAGCAAAGAAGGGAGGGAAACTCTAAAAGCAGCTGGAGTTTGCCACTGATGAGACAGTAACAAAGAACTGCATCCCAAGTGTGCCCATCATAGTGTATAACATCAGTTATATGTCGGAAACCTGGACATTCATAGGACACAACCAATGTTACTTAAATACCCACCACTTTGGAAGGAAGTTTCTGAAACAGTTCACTTATGAGGCGTCCTGATGGGTTTGTGGCAACAGCTACGGCTTCAAGAAGCTGTTCAAGAATTTCCTTCAGGTAACCTGGAGATGACTAATATAAGAAATGAAATCACAAGAAGTTTTAATAGCAGCCACAGTGGAGTGCTTGAAGTTGCACTCAAGTATACAAATTTACTATTCGAAGACAGAAAAAAATCAGCTATAAAACATGGATGCAACTTTTGAAAACAACATTGTTTATGTGTTTAGGTAAAGCACATGAGAAAACTCTAATTTCACATTTACACTGCAGACAGTCAGACATACATTACATATTGTTAGAACAGACTTGGCTGTCAACGTTAATGCAAACATGCATCCCAACATCACATAAACCAGTCAAGCCCAAGCTTCCTGGCATCGTATCTGGCTTCTAGAACACTCCAGGAACAGCTGCACTAACTGAATGGGACACACACTGGAAAATTATGTCAGTAGACATGAAGCTTGCTCGCATCAAACTTCAATGTTGGCAAGATATCAAGCACACATCATATTAGTTTCAACTAAACCAGAGACACGTTTTATCCATATGAAAAAATCTCATAACTTTTTTTTCTAGGCGAAAGTGAAACAAACACACATGCAACGCTGTGAAATTATTAACTAATAAACTTCTCTAAGAAATACCTTTTGGGGCATAATTTAACTATGAAAAGACTTAAATGTTTTTTTCGCATATGGAGGCCAATCTCCCTCTCAGAGTCAGCTGACATACACAGCCATGGCTTCCTCCAGCTGCAGCTGTCATGCCCACACTTACTAATTCAGAATGTGCGCCTTGATTGTCATGTCCTTCCTCATCTTCGTCTTCCTCCTCAGCATCACCTTTTTGAACAAATTCATTTTTTGTGCGCAAATACAACTCCCATAATTTACAGGCAGCTTTATATTCAGGAGAATCAGGCTGCAAAAACAAATCAACATTCTACTCAAAATTCTGATCGTTCTTATCTGAAGGTAATTTAGAAATTATTAGCTGAAAGATATTAAATGCATTAAATAAGTAATAGAAAAACTGGGAAATTCCTGTTTCAGTTGTTCTTAAACAGAGATGTTACGAATAACAATAAGCACTAGAAAATATAACCTCTATCACTCCAAAGCATCTAAGTCTTTTGGAAAACTTAGCAATTAGATTACTTGGGTTAAGGCTTGGACAAGCCTATTAGATGAATCTGGAGAAATCATTAGGTTTTGTTGCAGCATAACACCACTGGTATTTAAAACAGACTAAATATCAATATGCCAGAAATGTGATTTAAGCCAATACTGCTGCCATTGTGTGGCACTTGAAAATTAATTTCTAGGAAGAAGAATGCCGATAAACATGCCAATATCTTTGAAAGCACTGCAATGATTTACACTCTTCCATAACTCAGCTTTAACTGTGAAATTCCAAAGAACTTGACAACACACTACTACCTGGGTACGTATCTAGGTATAGTTTTTGGGAGAGCTAGAAGCATTAGTCAGCAAATTAAGTTTTGTAAATACTGAGCTGGTAGTGGCAGACAAGCATGTGCCTATTAATATTACTACTTAAGAACATTACCCAGAAAAAAGACTGCTTTTCCACTCTGCCATACTTTTCTTTTTCTTTCCTCTGTCATCTAACCTCTATTTCGCGTATTCCTGCAGATATGTCACCTTATTAGTGCTGATTATACTCTTCTTCACTCTCTCAACCTCTAACAGCTTGCAATACGAATGAGAAGCCAACATGAGAACTATTCTTAAGCTTACCTTATTACGCTTAAGTATTCTCAAGACATTAGACCAGGTGTTAATTCCAACAGATTTAAAGAGTATTCTGCTCCACTAGTCTGCTTCCTTCTATACTAAAGCAAGATGCTCAGAAGTGCAAGACTTGAACGGAAATACTAAAAAACCCAAAGGCTTCCATTCTAATCTAGCATTGCCAATAAAACACCTGCTGCAATAAACACCTTGACAACGAACCGGCCATCCCTGTTTTATATGCATCATTGGAACCGCCGTGGGTAAGGTAAAAGATGAAAAAAGAGGAGGTTACGTTTGTGTGCCATACCTCCAGCTCACAACTCCATATTTCTCTGGAAATGTCAACATTCCTCCATCCTAGAAAGATGGCTAACTATTTCTATTCTACATACTAGATTTTTACAATACCAGCATAATTTTGAGTCCACTACTCTGTAGGAAAAGGCAGCAACATTTTATAAAACTCTAATCATTCTTTCCTGCCATCAAGACCTCCTCCCTCATGTAGAAACCATGAAAAAGCCAACATCAATGGGCAAGTGCCTTGCAAAACTTTAGGAGTACACAATGTATTTGGAAGTCTTTGTACTACTTCTACTGTAACCAGAATGTGCAAATGCATTAATCCATAAATCTGATTGTTTTTCAAAAATCTACACACACACACGTAAACAAAATAAACATTATTTTTCTGAATGCCACCTGGTTACACTGGTTGGGTTATTCAGAAAGCAGTCATTTGGATCAACTCCAAAGTCAAAGATATACGAAAGGTAACACTAACAGTTTTAGATTTGCTGTATCATCTCAGTCACCACATACAGTTTCACTGTTTTATGTATTTAACATAGCCTTCCATTAAACAAGTTTAATCAGATTTTTTTCCCCCTGTCCTTACAGCAACTGCAATAAAAACCATTAACATCTGAAATAAAACATGTACCCAGCTTGGGGGAATGGACATGGGAATCGCACCCTTGATGAAATACATCATCACATACACTCGCAATCTACCATCACTGATCATGAAAATCAATGTGCCTTTCATCATATTATTAAGTGGCCAATAGAAGAGAAAGATTCAACAGCCCTACTGAAGGCTTGCTGTTACTTATAAACTCTTCCTTTTGGGAAAAAAATAATTTTTCTCTATTTCAAAAGGTCACACAGAGTGTGTTATAGAATGGGAAGGCTTTGACAAAATAATATTTTTCTCAGTTTACATCTCTATTCTTGCTTTCTGTCTCTTTTGGAATACTACATGAAGACCCTTCCCACATTATTTTATAGTTTTCCACAGAAAAATTGCTATAGTAGGACATCTTACAAAGATACAGTCAACCTTATCGAAATATATGCAAATAACTGCAATGGGTGCTGTCTTACCAATAATGAAGGCTAAACTGAAAAGTTTTTTGGCCAAAGCAGGAAAGAACTTGGCTATATCTCTGCTGCTTTAACAATGAATTTGAGCCTTTATATGTATTTTCCTCACCTTATAGTAAGCCTTCGCGTTGTTAAAGAGAAGCTGAAAATCAGCAGTCAGCACATTCACGTCATCATATTCTTCCATCTTTAGCTTTTGTTGGATTTTCATTAAATCAATTGGCTGAGAAACCACTTCATAATAATCTGGCTGATTTCTGTTGCAACGACAAAAACAGGCATTACGTTCCAAGCAGTAAAACCAAAACCACAGCACTAAAGTTTGTACGTGTCTATGACTAAATAAACCAAAGAAAGTTCCAATACATTTCTGTCACAGCTAAAAGATCTGGACAGTGGTCTATTTGTAGGCTTACTTTATTACATGTTCCGTTATCATCCTCAATTTCTGAGTTTAAGATAAAATTCAGTCTCTTACTTTATCTACTGCATTTTCAAGGGTCACTTCTATTAATCTTGCCAAGATATGCCCTTAGTATTACACTCCACCGCTTATGTGGAATATTTTATATTTAAAGACATAGATGTTTTAGGCAGGTGTCACAAGAAACATTTTAAATTAATTCAGTGTATCCTTTTTTGACTGAAAAAGGGCACCAATGTTGGCATGTCTCATTGAATAATTACATCAAATACTTAGATAAAACACTAGTGGGAAATGAAAAATTTAGCTTAAATTTTTCACAGCTATTAATGCTGAAGTATTCCTCAATATCCACTTACTCCCTGATTAAATCCCAGGTTGAAGGCTTAACCAGAACCATGATCTTACCTTCGCTTCGGAGCCCTAATGAAAAGCTCACAAAGGAGCCTGCCCTGTTCATCTTTGTAATCTCTGATGGTGTTGTAAAGTTCATGGCATACAGCAATCTAAAATGCAAGAACAATAAAGTAAAGAAAAAGGAGAAAATTTTAAGGAAGCAACAAATCAAAGCCTGCTTACAATGGGAAAGACAAGCTGCCAATCCACAGCATGCTCTAAAGCAGAAGCGTGAACAAATTGGTGGATCTCATACAAATTGGTGGATCTCATACATTAGAACGATACCTGACAAATATGCCAGGTACTGCAGAATTTTAATTTATTTTTTTGAACATAGGGAGCTTTCTTTCCATGCTAATTCCAAGTGAAACACCCAAAATGTAAATTAATTCAGTACAATTCTCTCCAAGTTATAGACATCTAAAACAACAACAGGGATTCTTCTGCCCTGCAATTAATTAAAATTAGGCTGTTAACTCAAAGGCATAACAGAGACATTGTACACTTCAGCAATCACTGCCTGTGCCGTTCCCCACTTATCTCTCTCTGCATTTGCTATTCAGACACAGCTCTCAACTTCTGCATGTTATGATTTCAGCTCCTTCTCCAACATCCTTCCATCTGCTAAAATCATCAGCAAAAAAAGAAAAGCGGCAAAAGGAAAATGGGAAAGAAAAAGATGAAACTGGGGAGACAAGAACAAGCCAAAGCTGAACGAGATCCTAAACAAAGCTTAGCCAAGGCAGCAACAGATTCAGGGCCAGTGTATACGTACTACATATGACCATCCATTTTACAATCCAGCATTTCCCAAAAAGGGATACAGCATCCCCAAGAACAAAACTTGTGCATAATAAGAAGGTACTAACAGGATCTACAGTTGGGAGATTGGAAAGTCTCCTCCTCTTTCTGCTTGGGCCTGGTATATTCGTGGAGTGGTGGCTGTCATCAAAGTCTCCTCCGCTGACACTGCTGGAAGGCGAGGTAGCTCTTCGCCTCTTGGAACCCATGGAATCCAACTTCTTCTATAATGAAGAGACATGTTCTTAAACTCATGGCATTGCATCCAAACTCTCTGATGAGAGCTAACTATGAAGCTAGCAATGCTTTAGGGTGAGTCACACACATTTGTTATACACTACAGTTCGGTTAAGCCATATATCTAAACAGCAGCTTTTTGCAAATCGGCAGGAGTAAAGGGAAATCAAAATGGTCCTACAGCTTTATAGTCACTGATGACAGCAATGTCAGAAAGCCTAGGGCTCACAGTGATGAAGATGAATTTAGCAGCTCTTACTAGAATACGTTCTTAAACTATCCACATTTTGATACCTCATCCCATACATGATAACTAAGCAAGAACCGCTGTTTTAAAGGGAAGAACTGTACAGAGACAAGTGCTCAGTTCTGGTATAAAAGCAGAAACAAAAACCCCAAACAAACAAAAAGCAAAACCACAAGCAAAACTAATTTTAAACTAAAATTCAAACAGCTACTGAATACCTTGTCTCAGATTCAAGCCAAAAAACGGTCTGGACCATCGTGTGACCTACCACTCCCCCTTTATGTGTAGGATGAATGGCTCAATCATCAAGTAGTAGAAAAAGCCACCTCCTTTTTTGGCCATAGTTTTCCATTTATCAACACAAACAGTGACAAATGAATAACCACCATCCAACAACTATGGTGATTTACAGAACAAGTCGTTGGGCTCTTTCCCAACTTCCAGTGACAGCATCATAAAAATATCTTTATTTGTAGCTGTCTCAAAGGCTGAAGACAGAATAGATCCATCTATCCCAGCCTATACCCATTTTCCAACTAAATCAAGGAAATTTCTTCTAGTAAGCACTCAGTTGATTTACGAGGTATGGCAGCACAACATAACTGCATTATAGCGTTTATGTTAGAGATAGAATTAATTTCAAGCACACAAATGAGATTAATAAGGCAGGAATAATTAGCAGTTAGGGTAAAGAAAAGCAAAATCCTAAGGCAGAGAAATGGAGAATGGTGCACATACAGTCAATAATTTACCAGATTTACCAGAGTACAACCAGCACCTCGAAAAGCCAGTCTCCTCATAGTGTCTGATGGCCAAGTACAGATACTGGGAGAAGGTAACACTCTAAGAGTAGCAAATCAGCAATGGTGTTAGTACAGTCAAAACTGGAAGACAAGAAAAAGGAAGGGGGGGGAAAATTGAGAGTAGATATAGATAGATAGATAGATAGACTATAAATATGAATAATAAATATAGATAATTAAAGAATCAAATCAAAGAATATATTGAATAATTACAGTGACAGAGAAAAAAAAGCAAGAAACAGAAGGTTACTTTTTTTAGCCTAGCAGAAACCCTACAAAGTAATTTTGTACACAGAACGCTAGACATTTCTGTCATTTTTACAGGAAAAACACATTTCTGTAATGTTCCTGAATACATATTACAGATTTCACAGCTACTTGCAAAAGTATGATTCATCAAGCAGAGCAGGGAGTAAACATAAGCGATATCTGACCCGAGAGTAAAAAACAGAAAGCAGTAAAACTTACAGAATGTGAAGTAGTACAGTGCTTGTAACAAGAAGAAAATAATTTCTAAGGTCAAGAAACATTTAATGGACTCTCTAGTGATGACGCACTGCCATCAGCATTCAGACTGGATTTTTATCCTGATAAGTAAGCAACATTAAAGATCCAGCCAACAGGTTCACTAGAGATACACCTGTTTCAATTTCTAAGCAGTCTCCAAGTCTGGGTTTTGGTTTTTTGTTGGTTTTAGTTTGTTTGGTTGGTTGGTTTTTGTTTTTTTTCTTTCCAGAAATTCCATGCAAAATGTACAGAATCATCTTACGGCAAAACGATTGCTTCTGTTTAGTTCATAAAACTACTGTCTTCAATAAAACCCCGGAGAGATTGTTTCCCTGTTCTGTATTCTGGACATTTTCATAACACACACACACACAGGGATCTTTGTGCTTTATTAGCAGGCAATTCATCTCAGGAACGGACAAGCAGCCCGATGCTTTTGGCACTGCCTCCAACTTTTATCTGAGAGCTACAGTGTCAAATGGCTATCACCAGACGCACGCTGATGGGGAGGCTGCTAGAAAACACAAGTTCTTGGTTGGGAAAGAAAGGCAGGAGGGACTACTGCAATCAATAATGCTGGTTCACCCAGGTACCCAAAAGGACACTCAGTCCAATCCTACCCTGAAATAAAGATTTGGGGAACCCCCAAGCAGCAGCTGCCTGCAAACTGCATACAGGCTTCTCCACGGCCGTTATCTGAGGCACCCATGCTGTGGCTCTCAGCCATACGCAGGCGCTGCTGTACACTTGTATGATCAAGACACCTGGCCATTCTGTACACAGCCTCCAAAAACATTTTTCTCTTCCAATAACCGAGGAAGGTGCAAAATGTGTACCACAGCCCAAACAACATCATGAATATTCAGTGAAAAAAACTGCTTACATCAAACTCCTACCAAATGTCAGGCTCCAAAATGCAAACTTCCCTCTAGACTTCCACGCTCACAGATAATCCTACTGTGCACAGCAACGTATGCTGTTTTACTGAAGAACACATCTCCGGACTTTCTTCTGCGACGTAGCTGCTAGCTCACAAGACTCTCAACAGTAGCACCAAGAACGGCCAGTGCTACAAAGAAGCCATCTGCACAACAGAAGCTTGGGCGTCTTCTTAATAATTGTTCACGCTGCCCATAAAAATGGCACATAACCATAGACATCCCTGTAAGAAACGCCTTAACCATTACTAATACACGGGGCACATTAATGTACACGCAACGAGTGGAAGATTGCCTCTCCCGAAAGCTGCACTACTGATCACCACAAGTATCACCCAGCCTAACCTCGCTAAATGAGCAGTTTTTACATGCATTTGAGATAACGCACTTAAACTGAGGAGGTTCTGGCACACAGTTTATTTTCTGCCTCCAAGTAGAGAAAAGCTAAAATCTGATAGCTACCGCGGAAAGCATTTTATCAAGATCTCCCACGTTTCAACACAAATACTCAATAAACCATGGTAAATTTAGCAAACGGAACAAGGGAGGGAAACAGCCAGAACTCCCCCCCTCTCCCCGTTACCGACCGCGCTGAAACCGGCTGCAGCGCAGGGGGAGCGGGACGGCAGCGAGCCGGCACCGGGGAAGGACGAAGTTGGTGGAGAAGCGAGAGGCGCAGCACCACACCGAGCGTTTCGTCCACGCTGGGAGAAGCCACAGCGCGGCGACACCCGCAGGTGCCGGCGCCGGGCTCGCCGCCTGCCCGCTCCGTGAGGCGCCGGCGGCGGGGCGCCAAGGCAAGCGCCTTCCCGGGCGCCGTCCC
>VZTV01081486.1:0-18044 GCA_013400875.1 Anhinga rufa | reverse complement strand
ATTCTGTGATTCTATGAAATTAGGAGCTTTATGCAGAATAAATCTAAGTGGAGAGCAGTGCCAACTTCAGATTTTTAGTCCTGTAGTCATATTTGTAGTGAACATTCTGTTTTTTGTAATATACGTGGCTCTGTAGAGAGGTGTTTTAAAATTTCTGATGGCTTCTGGTTTATGATGCTTATCAGGAGACAAAGTAATCCGTGCTCTTCAGATTCTTGATTCTGTGTTGTCTGAGGTTTCTAGCGGTTTGATATTTTTGCCTAGCTAGTTGATACTTAACAAAAAAAAAAAAAAACAAAACCAAAAAACAAACAAATCCAGAAAAACCCCCAAAACCCAAACAAACCCAAAAACTGCCATGTAGAATTACTTTTCATCTCACTCTCCCCCATGTAAAACGGTATCTTTTCTTTCTTGACAGGGTCCAAATGCCAAGCCGGTAGTGTCATTCATAGCTGGTCTGACTGCTCCTCCAGGCCGGCGGATGGGTCATGCTGGAGCAATCATTGCTGGGGGAAAGGGTGGAGCTAAAGAGAAGATAGCCGCTCTTCAGAGCGCTGGTGTTGTTGTCAGCATGTCTCCTGCTCAGCTAGGTAGCACCATCTACAAGGTTCGTGGCTTGGAAATTGGTATACATACTCATCCAGAGCAAGAAGCTGCTTTTGAGAGAATACAAGCTGGGAGTACTTCTCTTACCCAAATATTATGTTGCTCTGAACTTGGTTAAACTTAAGAACTCTATTGACTGAACAAGCTGCAGTTATTACTTAGATAATACACACACAGGGTTTTATGTAATGTTGCCTTTACAGAAAAGTAAACATAGCAAAATAGAGAAGAGTTTACATTTTGCTTTCAAGTGTAGCAACTTGTTGAATTGTGTTTTCTGGATGCAAAGAAGCGGAATTAATTTAAAATCTGAAAGCATTCTTTGAAAGTAGGGTATTTGAGGAAGAAAAGCCTTGGCATATAGGTCTATCTATTTTAAGTACTAATTCAGAATCGTGGTTGAATGCATACAGCTGAAAAATTTATGTATGGAATAGGATTATTTGCATTTTTTTAAATTCATATCCAAAAAAAGGCATTGCTTCACAGCTAGAGGAAATGCATAATTCAGCTGTACTAGGTGTGGGGTTTTTTGCCTGTGCTGACTGTATTGTAGAGCATCTTCACAGGCTGCTGTGGGATTCTTCCCTTCTGTTTTTTTTTCCTTTACTAAAATGAAAATGTTTTACTTTGTTGCTTCCGTGGCTTGAATCCTTTGCTGTAAGGATTCTACTGAAGTTCTTATGCAGAAGTAGTGTTTTTCAAGCCTATTATTCTTTCCCTGGGAGCAAATGGCTCCTTGACAGCATTGCAACCTGAGTGCAGTGCACTGACTGCAACCAGTGCACTGCTGGTTTGTTAATGTGAGGTGGGAGAATACTTACTCTCCTTTCCCATAACTTGCACACTTTATGCATTTTATATTCTAATTTTAATTTTTAATTCCAGTTTTTAATTCCTAAAATCAGATTTGCTAAGATAAATACAAAGTAATTTAAAATAAAATAGTAAGAGAAGCATTTTCTTTTTTTCCCACTGGTAATGTCTGTGTGCTATTTGCAGGAGTTTGAGAAAAGGAAATTGCTATAAGAGAAGACACTTTGGAATACTGTCTCCAAAACATCAGTGCAGCACCTGGCCTCCGCTTATTTTACGTCTGCTAATCCTCAGTTTCCCAAATGACTGACACTGGTCTACGAATTTGACTTGGAAGCCATAAACCTCCTGGCTAAACCTCTTTTGATGACTCCTTGGTTCAGACATTATCACCTCATTGTAAATCACAGCAAATTAATAAATTTACTACTAAATCTGATTCATCTTTTGAATTCCTGAAGCAGAGCCATTTCTCTGATGATCATAAACAAAATCTTTTGTAACTTAAGCACTGCCTGTTTTTAAGGTAAAGTCGCTTATAGAGTTGCTTTAGAGGATCAAGGCACTGACTTTATGCACATATCGCACTTCGCTTTATTTTCAAAAAATGCAGTCTGTCTTGTTCATTGCCAGCAAGTATGTTTGTTCGAACAATAGGCCAAAGCTTCCGTCCATTAAACCAAAGCTGCTGGATCTGAAAGGGTTGATTGTTGATCCACGTAGCTGGGTATGCCTGAACTCCAGACTTTCTTTTCAAGGCCGATGAGCCATGCACAGTGTAGTCCTCTACTGGCAAGGAATACTGTTTGTTGTGTGGAGAGATGAAATTTTTATTCATAAAAATGAATCTAATTTTCCATGCAAATATCTATTCAAAATTGTCTGTAACTATGGAAATGATTTGGTCTTTAGCTTACATTATCTTAATTTCCTCTTTATCTTAACTAGGATTGCATTGCTTGTGTGTGTTGAAATCCTAATAACATTGGGATGTAATGGAGAATTATTATTCTCTGGAGAAGAATGTAGTAAGATAACTTTCTTGTTAACCACTCCCAGCACTGTAATGGAAAGCCCTTTTTTTTTACTTTGGAAATAGCCCAAGCACCGTGCCTATAAATGAGTGTTACAAGTTTTATCAGGATGGACTAAAACCAAGATTGCTGTCTTTATAAAGAGGACTGAAAGTTCATGTAACCTGGCATTTGTCTAAAGCTACCCTTGTGTTCCATAAAGGCGCTGTTATGAAAGCTTGTGTCATTATTTGTTTAAAACTGTTCTTGGTTTTCTTACTGAAATGCCTGTGGAATTTCTTTTCCTAATGCAAGCAGTAGGCAGGTATCTTGGTAGTGACATTTACAGTAACTAGAGCTAAGCCCCGACGAAATGCATAAAAGGACAGGTCATATCTCCGTCACACTGAATGTGTATTGGTACGCTTCCTATATGGTCAGCCATCAGTCAGATGATACAGGCCTTAGGACACAGAGACCAGATGCTGTGTTACTCACCTTGGTATGATTTACTAAAATGAACCTGACATCCTGCGACTAGATGGCTGAAAGCAGTTTTGAGTGGTAAATCATTTGATAAAGCCTCTGACAACAGATAGGAATTTTCTTACTAATCTGCTGAGTGTTCTGGTGGTGCCTGATTTAACCTGGAGCAAAAAGACGGAATGGTGCCCTTTCACTAGAGAAGTACGAGTGCTAACGTGTCCCAGCCTGTGTAAGAGCACAGTTCTTCACCAGTGAATTCCAGGATATTGCGGCCTGTCTTCCTATGAGCCTGCTAATCAAAGTAACTCATCATAGTGACAGACTTCTCCACAACACGTCTTTTGGGATAGGTAATGCCTCTTGATGAACCGCCTGAACTTCCTCGTTGCCACCAGTGTTATAACAGATGACCTTCCAGGACAATTGAGGTATAGTACATTTCCTGCTAGGGATTGCTCCATGGAAGCTCTTTTATAGGCACCAGCTGCTTCAGAAGACAGCCATAAACTCCAATGACCGTTGTCCCTTGAGAAAGTGTTTCCTCGAATCTTGAAATTTGAGGATGGGTTTAAAAATGCGACCTTGACTCTATTGTTTGCAGCAGCTGTTTGGTGCTGCACCTTAGCAGCTGCCTGGTTCTGTTCAAGCCCAGGGAAGCAGTCTGTGCTAGCCTGGAACTGAGCATCACCTAAGGATGGGGAAGAAACCTGACCTTGGCTGGTAGAAAGGCTTAGTTTTCACAGTTTTCTCTTGCTGCCTAAAAATGTGCACTTGACAGATACCATCAGAGCATCTTACATTGCTGATGACAATGTCTCTCTGGAAAACATATTCACATCTGTTTAATACTATATGTACTTGTGAATAAATATTTCGAGTAATCTGATCTGGAAAATGTTCGTTTATTTATTTTTTAAAGGCAAAAGTTGTTAGTGTTGAGCCTTAAACCTGTTGCTACTTTAACTTAGTAAGTAGTTCTTACGTGCCAGAGAAACATTGCTAATGTTACTGTTTGAGGTCTCATTAAGTTTTATGAAAGCCTTTTTTTCCCTTGATCTAGACTTGGCAATGGTGTCTGTACAAAATCGCTTGCGCTTCTGAGGGATAAATTCTAGCTGTTCATTTTGGTCAGGGGAATTCATTGCCACGCTGGTTTTCTTGAACAAAGAAGAGGATGTAGACTCACTTAATGCTTTTTTTTTTTTTTCTCTCTTACTGGGCAATGCTTGTCTTTGAATGATGCCTGACACTCTCACTGGTAGGTGCTTCTTGAGTTTGATGATGTTAATTTTTTTTCGAGGTTGATTAGAGAGGTCTGACACACCTAATGAATGCTATGCCTTTTGTGTTTTTTAGAATGTGTTCATGCCTGATTTCTTCTGTGTTTATGCTGTTTTCCAGGATGAGTGTTTTGTTGTGTAGTATTTTGGGGGAAGAGAGTTGTAAGTTGCTCTCTGTACCTTCATAGTTGAAATGATGCTCTGATGTGAGATTCTAGCAAGGGGATTTCTTAAGATTCACTTTATCAAAGCTTGCCCATGAAAACAAAAGAAAATATTGATGCCAATTCATTTGGTCAAATAAGGTCTCCTTTGTGCACCGGAGGTGGGGAGGGAGTGAGGGGCTGGTGAAAGATGGTCAGCCCTACACTCCAGTGTCAAGATGTTCTTAAAGCTGTATGGGATTATTGAGATGATTAGCGGTGGATTTCACATTCGCTGTTGTCAGAGTTTCTGAGGTTCATCACAGTTCAAGTTGTCCCATTTTTGGCTATACAGCTTTTTATCCTCTTGCTTACCTGCTTCCTTTTGTGGTAGACTGAAATTCCACAGGGCCCTAGCACAGTGCTAATCAAAATGGGCCCGCTGCTGTATTGAGATGATCTAGGTGGTTTTAGTCGAATCAAAGACGCAACTTAATTCTTTGCGGATCAAACAAGTGGATATAAGGCTTTAAGGCGAGGAGAGGAGCACTCACTAATGGGCCTCACCGGTGACAAGTGGATTAGAGGCTGCCCTCTGGCAGAAGGCTGCTAATTAGGGAGGCTGAAAGGACCTATGGAGTCAGGTTGTCCTTCAGCCTGGGGTGGTGACTGACCTCTCCTCAGACGCGGGCACTGGTCCCCGGCAGGTCTAGTGCTTGGATCCCCTGGTAGCAGCCAAGTGAGGGGTGGGGGCAGAGCAAATTGGGCCA
The DNA here is from genome assembly GCA_013400875.1 of Anhinga rufa. Classification (NCBI taxonomy): domain Eukaryota; kingdom Metazoa; phylum Chordata; class Aves; order Suliformes; family Anhingidae; genus Anhinga; species Anhinga rufa. The sequence continues at coordinate 12,927 of VZTV01081486.1, read as the reverse complement.
GAAAATGTCAGGATCTGAGCCCTGAGAGACGTAATAGTGGTTGCAAGAAGAACCGCTGCGGCTGGCTTCTGTGCTGATGCCTTCAAAGTGCTAGCCCCCTGGTGATGCCCAAAGATTAAGCTCTTAACTGTGTTGAAACTGTGGAATTAATTATTACCTGCACTAACATAATAATTTGCTCAGTTTACCATCACCTTTGCCCTCCCTTTCCCGCTGCCTGTCACTCGTCAGGATTAGATGAAAGCTTTTTGTAAGAGGGGCTATGTGCAAGTCTGATAATAAGGGCAGGAGCCTGCTGGTGATTTCTCAAGGCGGCGATAAGAGCAGTTGTGCTGCTGCAGACCCCTGGCAGGCAGCAGATTCAGGGTGTTCTACACGGCGGACTGTTCCTCCCAGAGCATCTGTACAGGGTTGGGAGTGCTGAGGCAGCCCCTGGTTTCGTGGGGACTAGAAATAGCTGGTGAAGAGGGGAGAGAGTCCAGGTTTGGCATTTTCCACAGAAATAGTAACACCAAACCAAAAATGTCTCTTGGACATCAACCTGCAGTACCCCACTAGCAATTAAATGGGGTTATACTGCATGTCTTTGGCCATATTATTAAATAATTAGCTCTTCCAACTTATTTAATGAGGGATTAAACTGTATTTCTCTATTGGAGGTACATCCCGGCGCTGCGTGGTACATTGGTCTCCTGTAGTTAAGGTGTGCGAGTTGCTACGGGCAGCAGCACATACAGGAACTGGTGTTTAGTTTGCGCTTAACCTTTGGTCTGTGCGGCCCAAAGCACTGAGGACCCTTCGCAGAGGGTTGACTGAGATGGCTGGTAGTGGAAGCTAAGTAAGATAATTCACGGTTAAGAGTAATTCGCTATTCCAAATTGATAGCAATGTCTCACCTTCCTCTCTTACTTCCTCCTGCCTTTTTCTATGTGGTCTGTATATCGAAGCATGGGAGCCCTGAGACCGGGTGTGTTATGGAGGTGATTCGTGCAGGCATTAAAACCTGATAAGTAGCATTTGTAGGGGGGGTTACTTCAATGTATCCCCTTTCCTCCTATCTGTGAGAATATGGTTTAGTGTTGAGTTGATTTGTAATCAAAATTTACAGTTCTGGAAATGTTTCTTCACTCAAATGCTGAAACATTTTCCATTTTCAAAAGGAAATTGGCAACTTCTTCCACTGGAATTTGAGATGCAAACAGGATATTTCCCTAGAAGTTGAAATCTGAAAGTTTTGCTCCAGTTAAAAACCTCAGGAAAATTTCTCAGAAGCACACTGTGATTTTTTAAAAAAATTATTTTATTTTATTGGTTCCGCTCTAGCCCATGGTGTCTTCAGCCTGATATTTGACAGACCTGCTGAGCATCCATAGCTCACTAGCAGACTCAGACCCAGACAGTTGACTGTGACTCAAAGCACCCAAAACTTCTCATTGAAAACTCACTTGCTTTCTGCACCAGTTACATGATCTCGAAAGAGAAGGAAAGAGATTGATCTCTGTTTACACAAACCACATAAATTTGTAGAACTGGGAGAAAGAATGTGTTTCTGCCCTATAATCACTAAACCGCACACAGCAGTGTTTGTGCTGGGAGTGGGCGCAATAGCCTATAATGATGTCTGTGCTGTGCAGATACATAATTAAGGGTCTCTTAAAATCTGTTTTGTTGCTGTAAAAGACATCACAGCAAATTTATAGTTTTCTGCACATCTGTAATGTTACGAGATAGTTGCTTAAAAAAAAAAAAGCCTACAAACCTATTTCTTTTCATTTGTGGTTTTGCACTCTAGGTGGCAGGTTTTGACACTAAAACATGGTTTTGGTTCCCGCTCTGAACTCGGGCTCAAAAAGTGCTGGAGAAATAGAAGATGAAAACAAAACACTACTACTTTCTTCTTTCTGGATGTTATATTGATTTATGATCGTATCCTTTTATGTGAGTTGGAGAGAGGCGGTAAAGAACCTAGCTGCTTTTCCTCCCTGTGTTCTCAATACGCCCATGATGTTGAAATTTCTTCTTGTTTTTCAGGCTGGTATGAGTAATGTTGTCTGAACTGTGTGGTTTTGGCAGTCGAATGGGACCTGCCTTAGAGAAACACCTATCTTCGTTCTGAAATGAGCAAGAAATGGCTGAGGCTGTTTCTTCAAGGGCTTAGCAATTCTGACTTTTCCTTTTTTCGCTTTTATTCAGTTGCCCAAGGCAGGAGGGCAGAAGAGGGGGAGAAGAGGTAGGGCTGTTAGGGAGGAGAGAAATGAACTGTCAGACCTAAATGGAATTCTTTTATTTACAATAGAAAAAAAAGCACAAACAAACAAACCCCAAAACAAAACAAAAAAACAAAAAACCCCCCCAAAACCGAAATAAAACCCCAAACCTGAAACCCAACCAGTGCATAATAAAAGAAACTCTGAAATAGTCACCAACTGCTGACTGCCTAGGGAGAAGGAGGAGGAGATTGAGTTCCTTGGAAGAAAAGCATCTTCCACACTGCTCTGTCCACCAGGCTCTATACACTGAAGGTACCCAGGGCAATGGGCGAGCAGTGCCTTTAGGGATGGGACCAGTCCTGCTTCTCTGAGTGTGAGCTGTGGGATGAGACTGATTTGATTCAGGCTCTTTGGTGTCACCCTTGCATGGAAGAGGCTGCAAGGGGTCCTGTGGGCCAGGAGCTGTGCTTGAAAACAGCTCCGGTGTATGTGGAGACAGATGTGCGCTTGCACCTGCGTGTAAAAGTGTCTCGGAAGGATTCGCAGCCTGAAGGACTGTGTCTTGCTCAAGGTTGTCCTCTCCTTGTTCTGCTTTCAGACTGCAAGTCTTGCTATTAACTAGCTCTAGCTGCAAGGAGCAGAAGCAATAGGCGGGAGAGTTAGTCTCCAATCATTTCAGTCATTTAACTGGATATATTTAACTTATCTGTAGGCAACTGTTAATGTTTGTTTAAGACAGGCACTAATTTTTTTTTCTTTCCCACAGTATAGATGAACTGGGAGTAAATCCAGCTGAGGCTTCATGGATACCAGCCTAGACTGTGATTCAGCCCTGTCCTGAAACATGGAAACTGGGACAAGAATCCATATCCATGTCCCAAAGTTCAGACACAGGGCAGACGTGGGTGCTTGGGGAATGCGTATGAGAAACGAGGCAAGGACAGCAGAACCTCTGAAACAGTCACGTAGAGACATCTGATTATTCATCCACGTTTGATTGGTGACCTCTTCTGATTATAACAGGAACTTGGACACCCAAGGCACACACGTTCACACCGACATGGAGACAGCTACACTGGGAGGATGACTAGGCTGGTTCTATCTGGAGATGTGCTGCTCCTCCCCTTGGCCAAGTGACTTACCCAAAGTCACGTTGAGGGTTTCTGCCAGGCCAGATGCCAAGCCAGCTCTCCTGAAGCCGAGTTCCACATTTCAAGCATTGCCCGAGTTTTCCTTCCAGTTTCAGGTTTACACCGTTTATACTCAGTACGTGCTGTGTGATCCTCATTTCTGATGCATTGGAACACAGCAGCAAATCCATATTTTTCAATTTGTCCTGTTTATGGTACAGCCCATTTCTGTTGCAAAAACACTGTTAATAGTTTATTTAATGTGTCTTTTATAAATCATTTGAGAATGCTGAGATCTGATTCTTGTACAGGGAATGAAATCATACAGCATTAATTCACTCTTTCTTGCAATGATCCTAGCAATGATAGAAAACAATATAATTAGAAGCCATTCTTTCAGCCTGGAAATTGTAATTGGATTGTGAATTTTATAGCAGCAGCCTTCAAAAAATAAACAAGAATTAGTCAACTAAAGAAAATACGTTCAGTTTGTTTGGAGCAGGGGCTGTGTTCTGTGGTTAACTTTAGGGTTTTTTGTTACTGTTTGTTATTTTTTTTTTTTCTCCTGGCAAATAAGGCATCCTTAGAGGCTGCAATCATGGATTTTTCCCTAGAGGAGCCTGCTGCAGTGCCAGTCGCTCAGCCTGAAGCGGGCATCTCCTGTCCTCTCTGCTTTCCACCTTGAAATTTGTTTGGAGCGTCTCTGGATGTATTAGTGCTCCTGTGGATCAGAGTTACTTTGAGATTTGGTGGAGAAGCCAGTGCACCCCAAATGGGGGTGATATAATGAGCAAAAATGAAAAAAAAAACCCAAACCCTCATGAAATGGGGGTGTTGGAGAGCATCTGAGTCAGAAGACGGTGGAGGGGAAGGGGGGTTGTCTGTATTTACTGCTCACCTATTTAATGCAGTCTAGGTTGAAGCACAGAAAAAAATGCTTGTCAAGGTATTTATTAGCTCTGCTTCTGATAAATAGGTAGAAATTCTATTGCACTTAAAGAGGACTGGGTAGAAAACAAGCTTCTCATCCAGTGGGAGCTTCCTTAAAACCCTGCTAGCCCAAGAGTGAAGGTGGTGGCTGGATCTGCAAAGCATGTATGTATCTCAGCACAATTTTTTGTGTCGCAGCAGCCTGTGAACATGCGTCTTCTTCCTTAAAACACTTAAGTCATACTGTTGCCTTACTCTTATCCCTTTGGCTCTGTTCCCCTGGCAAGTTCCTTTCTAGCAGACCGTCCCGAGGAGATGCTGTGGACAGCCTTCCCAGAACCAGCGCCCTGAAGAACGTTGGCAATGTCAGGGCCCCATCTCTGCTGTCACCCATGAGGCAAGGGACTCCCAGGCTTCGTGTGTCAGTCACCTCCATCCGAGTATCCGAGTCCCTCCTGCTGAGGTGGTTCTGGCTGGGTGACGCCGAGTGGCAGCTGGGTATGATGCAAGTGCTGTTTCTTTCTCTGTCAGTTTTTGGGGGCCCCCGATCCTCTCCAGGCAAAAATGCTCAAAGAAACCTTGTAAAGCATTTCAGGCTGGAAGAGCTTGTGTTTTCCCAGTGACATCCGTACTTGGTATTAGAGTTTTGCTCAGCTTTAGCTAAAACCAGAATGTTTCACATGAAGAAAGAAAAGAAGTGGAGAGGAACTTTCCTTCTACCTTCCTCTTCTCTCCTTAAACTTGACCTCAGGATTCCCAGAGGGAAAGCCGTTTCCCAGCTATCTCCAGACAGCTAAATGCTACATTGTCACCTTACACAGTAAGGCCCCATTTGAATTTTATTGTCAGGCAGTGAAAAGTGAGGTTTGGTAAACACCGTGTATTCTTGTGGAGACTTTGTTACCTTTGGTTTATGGTTAAAATAAAACCAGTAACAACACAGACTCTTGAAAATGCTCATGTCCATAAATTTGCGGTCCCCCCGCTCCCCCCCAGCCCACGAGGTTTTGCAGTCCTCCTCGCTACATCACTGTCCCACAGACAGCGCTGGAGACCCTCCCCTGACAGCTTTATGGCCGATGGCTGAAGAACGAACTGTTACTCCTTGCAAATTATTTTCTAGATTGCCACAAAAATATACATCATTGTGTCATGGGATGGCAACTATATTAAATCTGGTTAGATAGTTAGGGTGGGATGCTGTCATAAATCACCCCCTGTCTGCCTTGTTGTGGTGGAAATGCAATCAATAGTTGTTGCAACGGTTTATATAGTTGAAAACATTTCCTTTTGCAAAACAAATTTTTAATACTTCTCCAATTCATTAACATCCTGTCTATTTACTGCTTTGAAAAAAATCTAGCACATCATTCTCTTGGAAATCTGCATTGTCACTTCAGTAATGCATCAGTATGAACATTTGGAAGTGGTTAAAAAGGGGAATTATTTCATCATGATAAAAAAAGAAGAATGAGAACAGCTCAGCTGAAAAGATTGCGTTGTCAGTTCTGATTTAATGTGTGAATAATGCTAGCAGGATGGGGAGAACATCTCCTGGATAGATTGTTTTTATGTTGTTAGAGTCTGTGTGCTGGGATTTACAGCTTGAAACTATTTTTTTTTCAGAGGATAGTTGTAATGAACTGGTGTTTGTTTCATTTCTCTTGACTATAAAGATCACCTGAATGTCGGTCACGCAGAAACTTGAAGATGGTTTGGATTAGAGCAAGTCAGTCTGAAGTTTGGACCAAAAGCTGTACGGCCATCTCTCAAGTTCTTGTTGTGTGCCTTGTCATTTAATTCTGCTCCTTAAATGCCCAGCTCCAGGAGACAAGTTCCCTGTGAGCTCGCCGGCCTATTGCAATGACCGTATCTTCCTTGGGAGTGACACTCTGGTAGCTCTTACCCCAGGACTGCGGAGAAAAGCTTGAAAACCTGACTTGCCTGCAACCGAAGAGCTCAGAAACTTAAATCAGGGGAATCGGTTACTTTCCTGACCAAACCCCTTCAGTTGATGTGAGTCAGCTACCTCAGGTCTGGGGGTTACCTGGTGGCAAGACGTGGTTTCCACATGGAGAGCTGCACTTTGTTGCTTTCTAACCTGCTTCTGTGCCTGCACTGTGACAGGGGAAAGCAAAGGCCTGCATGCATCCTTCGGTGCAAAGAAAGCAATGCAAGTTTAAAAGCTTTCCTCCTTACCTGGTAATTCCCCCACATCAACCTTTCACAGATGAAGAGGATGGTTAGCTGGAATTTTCCTGGGGAGGGAAAGGTGATGTAGGGCAGGCTCTTGCACATAAGCCCATGTAAAAAGCACACCCACGTTTCTGGCTCCTTTCAGGCCTATAAAAGATCCTGTTCCCGTGTGGCTGCAGAAATACCCTACACTAGGTACCTCAAGAGCTCAGGTTTGTGGAGATTTTGCAAAGACTGTGCAGCCTGGGCTCTTTCCATTCAGAGCTTTCTTTGATTTAGCTGAAGGAACTAGGTGATTAAAGAGAGGGTGAGATTAGCAGCTTGTTGGCATTTGATTTGTGAATATTTTATCCTGTTCACTTATTTGTTTTATGTGACTCTTTTTCTGATTAGAGAAGTGAATTCCAGCCTCAGGATTTGAAAATGATGTTCTCCACAGATGCGGCTCTAAAGAGCAGCTAATAAATACTGATTATCCCAGGTAGCAGAAGGTCCCTCAAGGGCAGAAGGCTACAAAGTCTGATGACACATTGAGCCATCGATGACTTCTGGTTCACCTACTATTTGCATCAAACCATTCCTCTTTCTTGTATGGCCTGGCAAAGCCCTGTCATGCAAAATATTGAAGAAGCAGACCTAGATTTGAACCGCTACTTCCACAGATGGAACAGATTGAATCCTGCTCATCAGGAATAAGGATATTGGTATCCTGGTTATTAATGATTTATCTAGTAATTTATTTTTTCCCCCTAAAGAGCCTGAAAACTCTTTAGAAACATTATGAACTAGCAAATGATTCCTTAGATGGGATTTCAGGAGGTAGTAAGATGGAGCAGAAGGGGAAGAGATATCTGATGGTGTCAACAGTTGGCACAGCAGGGGAAGAGAATGGTTTTATTCAGCTCTGCATTCGGGCACCTAAATCTGGCTTTTGCCAAATAAAAGAGTGGGATTCAACTTCCCACATGGAGATGCCAAGTAGCTAAAACTTCCCTATGGGGTTTGTGAATATGATACAGCATGTCTGGAAGACTCATGGGCCAAAGGACAGCAGATGGCGGCCAGGGAGGGCAGTCTGGGACATCCAAACTGGCATCAGCTGGTTGCTAACTTGACCCTTAGATCTCCATTGAGACAGCTTAAACAACCGGCTAACTCCTGTACCTGGATGCCAAAACATAGGTTTCTCTGGAGCTGAATCCCATTTTCAACGTTACTGAATTAAAAATAAAAGGGAGGTGTGTGAATTTTGCCATAGAGAAGGGTATGTCCATTAACTAGCTTCCTCCTTTGGGAGTCTGTATGCCTGTCAAGCTGCCCGTCTGACCAAAGTGACCAGCATCTACATTTCTGTGCTCTACTGCCGCTGGGGAGGTCTGTGCTGCCAGACCAGTGTGATCAATCTTCTTTTTGTGTTCAGCTATTAATATATTTATTCAATTGGCAAAATAATAGACGTGTTTTCAAATGCCTCCCGAGCCTGTGACATAAAGAATATGTTGTGTCACTTTTCATCGCCAAGAGATTCAAGAAGTTACTTGAGTCTGGGTCAGTCTTATAGCCCTTTTCAGTTTGATGTGAACTCCAGACCCAGCCTTAATCACAGATTGTGGGCCCTGTGGAGAGAACGGGGATGGTTGGAGAAGAAAAGGCTTTCCTCTGAGGTCTTAACTGAGTTGGGGCCTCCTTTTTCCTTTCGTTGTTGATAAGCAAGCACCCGGGATTGTGAAAGGATTTCAGTGCCTCTTTCCTTCACTGGCATCCTCTTAAGGGGTTAAGATCTTAAGTGTCTCAAGTTTTGAAGGTGTTTGCAATGCTTCTGCATTTATGAGCAAAGTGATCACTGCAAAGAAGTGTTTGCTAAAATGCTTTGGCCTGCGGTTCAAGAGGTCACACTCAGTGGCCGGGAAGGTTCCTTCTGGCTTTTAACACCCACACACCTGTTAAATCATTTCTATTCTGCAGACTTCCATATATCATCCCAAGGCTCACTCCTAATGTGCGTTTGTTTTATCTGAGTCTGCGAAGCATATGAAATAGTGGTCTGGATTTGTAACATGGTTAACTCTTCTTGGAGGGCTTTAACCAAAGTCTGCCACCACTTTATCCCAGGGGAAACTCCAGCTAATTACACAACCCAGATGGCAGGAGGTGAGTGGCTGGGGGATCATAGGATAATACAAGTTGGGAAGAGACCTCAGGAGGCCTCTAGCTCAGTCTCCTGCTCAAAGCAGGGTCAGCTATGAGGTTACTGCAGCAAACCCAGGCTGGCAGCAGCATTTGTTTCAGAAAGTAGCTATTTTAAAGTGTAGCTGCTCTTCTCTGCTCTCTATCCTCACTGTAATCCTGCACTTCAGTTTCATGTTTGCAGCCTGATTCTGGAGCATCTCCAGTAGAGTTCAGGTATTTTAAGCTCTTCCTCTATATGGACACTTGAATTGCCTCTTTTGGTAGAGCCTGATTGTTCTTCAGTACTCATTGCCTGGTCTAGAAGTGGAGTGACTCATCTTTAAGCTGATTCAAGAGAAAAGAAAAAATATCCTACTGCTCTTGCCCATCACAGTTATTATGAAAGTTGTGCTCCTGCTTCAGGCTCAGTTTTACTCCCTACACACATCCTCTCTGAAGGTGGCACTTGCAAAAATATGTCCAGTGAATTTCTTGGATTTTCTTTCATTTGGTTAACTCCACACCTCAGGAAGATATAAAAGAGATATTAAAAAGCTTGAACCTTTCTCTGTGTGTTTTACACACTGCAGTGCTTCATAAGGGCCTGANAGTCAATGGCAATTTAAAATGAAATTTTAGCAGAAGCACTTAACTCACTCCTCATTCTCAAGCATCCTGCAGTTTCTAATTTATTACTTCTTATAATATACAACTAAAAGGCTGAAAAACACTCTTACCTCTGCTCTACAAATAACTAATTGAAACCAAGCACTTGGAATCAAGTGGTGTCAGAAAAAATAATTAAAACTCAAGAATGGTCTTGCAGAGGAGAAAAATTGATATATTTCAAGTAATATTTTCACAATTTCACAACAACAAAAAATCACAAAAAAAATTTCACAAAGTAGAATAAGACCTTGGAATAAATAACTAGTAGATAACTATAATCTGCAAAATTGAAACTGACATGGCCTAGTCAAGGCTGGACTGTGGAAGCAGAGAGGCCATGCAGAGGGATCTGGATAGACTGGAGACCTGGGCAATCCCCATCTGTATGAAGTTTAACAAGGGCAAGTGCCGGATTTTGCACCTGGGGCACGGCACCCCTGGATGCACAGACAGACTGGGGATCGAGGGGCTGGAGAGCACCTCTGCAGAGAGGGACCTGGGGGTTCCAGCTGATGGCAAGTTTTTGCTAAAATGGTTTGGCCTGTGGTTCAAAAGGTCACACTCAATGGCCAGGACTCATCTTTGTGCACACCTACAAGTCTGGTACAGCAACAAGGGACCTTGCCACAAACTGGACATAGAAGCAGGCACTGTAGGATAACTGGATGGCCACTGGTTGTGGTGGATTTTTAGATATTTTTGGAAGAGTTCACATTTCTCTTCTCTGTGCAAGTCTGCATCAGTGGTATCCCTCCTGTCTTGGATAAGGACTTTGCACTCCTCTTTATTTCATGCTGGCTTCTGACTGGTTTGGTGTTAAAATTTCCTTTCCTCATCAATCCCATGCTGCCATCTCACCTTCTATGTAGGTGCTTATTCCTGCCAGGATAGCTGCACAAAGAGTCAGATTTAGGCAGGGCTGGATCTGTCCGTACTGTCAATTTTCAGGGACTGTCCAGGTATGCAATCATGTCATGGGATGTGAAGTACATGTGTCACAACAGGTCATGCTAGCAAGGAGCCACAAAGCTCTTTACCTCCCTTCACGCTGGTATTTCTGCACCTGATTTATTTGTTACCATATATCTTCGTTCTTGAAAAGTCTACGCAGTCACCTCACTGAGAAGCACAGAAGATTGCCCGTATGCCAATATAGAAGAAACTTGTACAGCAAGTGTATTTGGATACCTATTGTTTAAATCACAGCTACGCTGTGAAGACAAGTCTTTCGTATTAGATAAGGGGACCAAAGAGCACAGGTGGGATAAGGATTTCTTCAGCAGTTCTCTCCATGACCAAGGACCAGCCTTCGCAAAACCCAAATGCTACGGCACAGAAAGAGGTACAGGAGTGTCAAGGTTAATGCAGTATCTGGCCAGGCCGTTGGTATGATGCAGCCATAAAGAGGACACTAGTGTTCCCAAGCTGTACTTCCAGGACAGGGAGCATAAATGCCCTTGTAAATGGTATGGTGAGTCCTTATCATGACTAAAGTACTCATGCTCAGAAGGAGATGACATTAAACTGAAGATATGTAGAGAATGTCAGCTAGGATGGTTGCAGGAAAGGAGAATGGATTGTCTGCAAGGTGGCCAGAAGAGTTTGCTTTGGAACATCAAGCGTTTGAGAAAGGATGTGATGTTTGAGTGCTGTTGTCTAGGGAAAAGCTTTCAGAATACTAGTCCACAGAGCATGACCAGCCTGCTAGTGCAGAGCACAAAATAGATGCAGAATCACTGATGCAGCAACATCCACAATGTTTTCTACTCCAGATGTGAGGATGGAGGTGGGTGGCTGGCTGCGAGAAGAGCCCTGGTCTTGACTATGGACGATTGGTCCAAGTTGTTTGGAGATAATTGACAGGGATGGAAAAGGAAAGGGAAGAGCTTCTGAAGTGACAATAGTGATGCAAGGACAGGTGGGTAGAGGCTGGACATGGGTCTACTGAGACTAGAAAAATAAAGAAAGAATTAATGTTCTGTCTTGCTCTGTGGTGGGAAATGAGAAAGGAGGGGCAAGAAGCCAAACCAGTGTGATATGGAAGGCAGCATGAAACATAGCTCAGCAGCCCTGAAGGATCCTTCACTCCTACGCTCCACCTTCCTGGGACCCACTCATCACCTTTGTTGTTGCAAGCTATTTCAGCATTTTCTGTAAACAACCTGATCATTTTGGGCCATATTTATAGTTCTGAGAGCAAAAATAAGGGAGGCAGGGAGACAAAGGAGACAATGCAGAAGTTCATTTGTATTCTCTTTCCTTTTAGCTCTCTCTTTCTTCTTTTATCCCTCCTTTTTTCTCTCCTTTGATGTGTCCCTGGCAGTCCCTGCACAAGATTAATCATTTGAATGGGAGAAGTGCCACCTTGAGGTAATTGTGAAGGATTACATCCATGACCATTGCAAAAGAGCCGAGGTGTTAATTTTTAAGATGCTGCATTCACAGAGCTCCAGAGAGAGCCATCCGAGCTACCCAGATGGAGCTATGGCCTTTATAGCAGCAGCCACCATGTAGGGGAAAAGCCTCTGTTGTCATTTTTGGCAGTCTGTGAAAAACCTCTGCTTAGTTGGGCAACAAAGGGCCCTGAAGCAAACAAGATGGTAGATGATATTAAGAACAGATTTGCAAATATCACAGTTGTGTCAGTTTAAGACCCATACCATGAGGCCAGTGTAACTCTGATCACCTTGTTGGAGAAAGCACAGGGTAGCAATAAGCAGAGCTCAGAGAAGGGAAATGAAAATAATCAGCCCTATGAAAAAAAACCTCTGTTGAAAGAAATAAATACAAGATGATACTGTAAACGGTGAGTCTATCACTCGGGTTTTCCTGGTCATACCAGAACAAGGACCATGCTAATGAAACACATTTTAAAGTGATGAAAGCAAACACCTCTGAACAAATATAGAAGTACCTGGAAAAGCTTCAGCCAGGAGATTTTATTGAGAAAACGACAGTGAATTAAAGGAACTGATCCTTTTAAGAACAACAAGATGTCAGTGGTTTCTCTGGCCTGACAATATAATAGGAAGCATGTTTCCAAATGCATAGCCATCACAGCAGGAGGGCTCGTAGAAATGCCTGGGCCGGGGACAGCTGGAGGGGACAGAGCCAGCTGCGAAGGTAGACATGGTGGAGACCTCCTCTTTGAGGTGGGGAAGGTTTTAGTGAGCCCAGAAATATTTTCTTTTTAACAGGCTAGGAGCCAGTGGTGATTTTAACACCTTGTTATTTTAAATTAGACTGAGCTACCTCCAGCTGAGCCCTGCCCAAGAGGCAGATGAACCTTTGTGCCTTGGCTTCTAAGTTAGCAAGCTTTGGTCTGTCCTGGAAAGAAATCTTTTCTTCTGTGAGCAACAGTGTGCGACTGCCGACTGTGAAGGTTTTCTACCTTCATTTTAGATGCTGATAGGACTGTGTATCAGACAGATGTTTGCCTGTCTCTGATTTGGCAACCCCTGTAGAGCAGATACTCCCCTGACTGCATGGACACTGATGTAGCCTAGCTTAGATTTAGCTCATACATAGCTAAGGCCACTTTGTACTTTTCTAACCGACCATCAGGCAGGAGTGCTAGCTGGCTTAGGAAAGGCTGACATTGCCCAGTGCAAGAGTAAAATTTT
>VZTV01081472.1:2218-22880 GCA_013400875.1 Anhinga rufa | reverse complement strand
AGTCTCTGTGGGGTTTCCTGGCCACTTATTTAGTTCAGGAATTAAAATAAAGTATCATTCATACTCTTGCTTTTGAGTCTGAGAGAGTTTTTGTAAATGGCACAGAGCAAAGTGGTAACTGCAAGCAATCTGCTGTCTCCTATAGCAAATCCTTTTAGGAGAATTAGATAATAAAAGAAGCTACAGCTGTGGCTAAGCAACCTGAGCAGAGTTTCAGAATTTCATCTGTGTGTGTAAAATATGCCTGTCTGGCTGACACACAGCGACTTAACTTTCACACACAGGTATATTACCAGTCATATAAAACTGTGCCCTGCTTGGGCTACAGTATTACAAAAGATCACTCTGGTGAAAAATCAGCATCCAAGTATCAGGATTGCATCAGTAACCCGGGGTTGGAGACAGCCCCATCTTGCAAGACTGTAATAGTTAAACCAGAGTGACTAAGGCTAAATGTTGTCCTGCTGTACTAACCAAAGCCGGAAAAACCCCACCCTAAAAATAAGTTTGCTTAAAACCAAAATCTTAATAACATGAGATTTAAGCTTTTGCTATAGCTAAAAATGAACTGAAAGAAGAATCTTATTACAAAGTGAAAAAGTCAGGATTTAATAAACTCTAGTCCAGTTTTGTGGGCTATTAATGAAGTCAGAAACTTGGAGAGGTGTTAGCGTTCATTCCAATGCCACTGCAGAAGCCGAGAACAACACTGGGGGAAATGCAAGCAATAAATCATGTTCTCACAAATAGTCTAGAAAGGAGGAAAATATCAGACAGGAGGGTGCCTGGGCCCTAAGAGGGCAGTTTTGCTATATTTTTCTCTGGGTTCACCCTTCTGCATGATTTATTCAGTCCCCATGAGACAACTCGTTGGAGCCACTTCCTGCTCAGCATTTTGGACACCGTCTACTAAACATAACATTAAGCATATAATCATTAGGCATAGATCATAGTCTGACCATCCAGCCCTGCAATATTGAGTCTGTAGCGATATATGGGTCAGACACCTCACAAAGCTCCCCTTCACCCTTTCCAGTCAGACTGTTGCAACAGATATGGGGGAATTGCCACAGAGCCATGCAACAGGAAAGCTCTCAGTGCTGTTGGATTGTCCTTTTTTTGGGTATAAAATGTCTGGACCTTTGGAGTGCTGCACTTCACTGCTAGCCCTGCAGCTATAAAGGCAGCTCAGATGACAAAAAATAGATGTGGGTAACCTGTGTGTGTACAGCACATAAAATTGACCCAACAGAGAGAGAAACAGGCCAAATCCTCTTTATGAGAAAATTAATTCCAGCTAGTATAGCCAGTAATAGCATCTAAAGGGAGATAAATAACTAAAAGTATGATTTACAGTTAATAAAGATGATGTTTCATCATCAGCTTTCACAATGCTTAGCCTGCCCAGCCGGGGTTGAGTCAAATGCTTACAGGACAGTACGTTATAAATAACGGCTAGACTGGAAGCCAACCAGATATCACGTAGCCCTGCATCAAGCCAAATAAACAGCAGCCCTTGTTGAAAAAGCTATCTATCTTGGTGGTTTTCAGTACTAATCAACCTGACATCTGATTGCAGCCACTAAAAGTTACAGAATAGTGAAGCTGTGTAGATCTAGGGAACACCCACAAGTAAATGAAGAACAACTGCTTAACAGGAGGGAACTCAGGCTAAGAGAAACACTTTACCCAGAACACAACTCATCATTTTAAAAATCAGCACTACTTCTGAATAGAAGGCCAAATAGTAGCCATCCAGCCTGCCCATGAGCTCTGATGGAATGATATTTATCACTGGCTAACACAGCCAGAAATAATTGTAGCTAAAATTAGGCCAAATGTGGGTCTAAGAAGTCTGTTAATTTGTAGGATAGCCTCCTAGATATTAAAAACTAAACTTTATAAAAATAACGGGAAATGTACCTTATAGAATAATCTGTGTGTGGGCAGATGGATTGACTACATGGTTTACTGTGTTGTTTCAGTCTCTGGTTTCTTATTTAAAATTAAAAAAATAATCATACGGTCATCATAAATCAGATTGCAATCCTGTCCTCCTCATAAACAGCTTGCCAGAGAACACAAATTATCAGAAGAACTGGGGTACACACTGTCATCACTAATTGCTTTTGCTGAGAAGCATTAATGAAACTAAAAGGCTGAAGGACCATTCATAGAAGAAGGAACTGAAGGTTCCCTATGGCAAATAAAAATAATTACAGCAGAGAGCAAGCACATATTTCTTTGTTAAGAGTTACATCCTCTAGATATGGAACTAAGATGAAGATGAATCTTTGAAGCTGCCTGCCTTTGAAGCACAGCTGGGGTAAGGTTCATTTATACAGGTGTGGATGCTATGAAGGAAGTCTACTGAATAGTTTTAAATCTGTCAGAAAGAGCTAAACCAATGACATTTCAAAACACAGCAAACTAATTTTGCTGCCCTTCCTTCTCACTAAATGAGGACCACAAATGTCTACTAGAAGGCAGCAAAGTTCAAAGAACTGTTCTAGTTCTGCCTGAACAGTAATGAAGATCTTCTCCCAGATTTCTGAATCACATTTGATCTCACCTAGAAACATCCCTGGGAACTCTAGGCTTCTCTCTGATCTGAACTAAAAATCAGAATAAGCAAAAATTAACTCTGCCAAGACTAATACTTCTTTCCTGACAGGCTGGATTAATTGTGGCTGTAATAAGTATCTCATAGCTTGTTTAGATCATGGCTTCAAACAGTAAGGCTCAGAAGGACATAGGGCTGGAGAGAGAGATTGTACTGTTGTATTTTGTCTCATGGCTGATACTGAAGGTTGGTAAACCTTCACGAGCTGAGCTGTAGAGGTCAGTTCCCATGTTTGGCAATGGCTGTACAGACATTGTGACTTTGCGTGGCAGCAGGGCCCTGGCAGCAGTGCTCACCCTGACCATAGTGCCTGCAACGTTTCAGGACACTTCTGAAAGCACAGGACTCTTTTTAGTGCCCAGTCTAGCCTTTACACAGAAAGGGTTTTCAACTGGTTTGATGGCCTGGCAATGGTTCCAGAAGTGACGTTTAGGACTGCAAAGCCCCAGTCTCCTGCTTTAGCAGGATTTCACAAATGCAGTCAGATGAAGTTCATATTCTTAAGTTTTTAGACTATTGGCTGATCCCAAATATAACAGTCCAGACATGCTCTGTGCCAAGCCTGCAAAGCTGTAATGTATGTTCCATCCTATCCATCTCCTCGACGCTTGTCTGAGAGACCAGAGGCAGACATGCAGTCTGGCCTCGTTCTAATACTTTCTAATACTGTGTTAGGGTCTTGTTGGCATCACATCCACCCAGGCCTTTGCAGGTCTCTCTTGCGATGTGAATCAGAAATGTCTCTTCACCCTTTGTCTGTATGCACCAGAGTACAGATTTTCAGCTGAAGCAGTCATTGGCTTTAGTGAAGCTAAGAAAATTCCTGCCAGCAGATTTTGCCCACAGTTGTGTGAAGTGCCTTTAATCTGAATATCCCATCGGCTTTTAACTGTCCAGTCACCTACAAAGTTATGTTTAATCACTGTTTCTGAAAATTATTTTTCATCTCATTTTTTCAGATCAGTCAGAAATGTCTTATTTACAAGTCTACCTTTCTTCTTGTCATCCAGTTTGAGTATGTAAACCACTTCTATTTATTTTGCTTTGGGAGAAGAAATATCATAGACACTAAATAACTGACATTTCTGAGAGGCATTTGTAGACTATCCCTTAGCTCAACAGTTGTATTCTTTTCAGAGACATTGAAGAGATGTATTTCAACACTGCAAGTGCTTTCTAAATTTAGTCAGATTTCAAGCTGATGCTTATTTTTATATTTGATCCCCAAAATACATTTAGAAACAGTCCAGGAATTGTGACTTATGAACATATATTCTGAGCTCGTTATGGATGTTCTTATTTTTGTAGACAATAGTAGGATCAAGACAAAATATTATTAGCCAAGATTTATTCATTATTTTAATAGGTTAAGCTGATCATAGTTAAGCCATGACAATGTAATGAATCTGAAATGTATACTATTAATATGTTATATATTTGGTAAAGAATTGCGTGAATGAAAACCCCAAAGAAATTTTTGCAAGAAGGCTTGGGAGTTTCAAGCAAATTGCTTCTTGGCTACACCCTCTGCAGCACCAGGCTCTAAATCTAGGTTGGGTATCTTGAGATACACCCCTGGAAACCTCTCCTAATGGGCTGTGAAACCTTTACCGGGCACTGCTGCTTTTCCAAAGACATGAGAAAATGCAATAGCATTCACATGCCACAGTCAAGGACATGTTCTTCTAAGATTTTGTTGTTGGAGGGAGAAAAATTTGCACGGAACTTGAGATTCAGCTATGCTGAGTCCTTTCCAACCTAACAGGCCATAGCTGCTGTTGTCAGTACAGGTGCCTGGTGCCACCTACAGCAGGTGCTAACATTATTTACATAAGTCAGTGCAATGAATTACTGCTGGTGGTGTAAGAATTTAGAAATGACTCACTAAAGAACACCTAATCCTGACCTATGCAATAGAATAACCAAACCAATAATTTACACCTTATATTGCTCATTCAGACCTGGGTTTTTTTTTCCAGAAATTGTGAACAATCAAAAAAATCTATGCAGGGACCGTGCTTGCTGAACACTGCTGAAAATCTGCACCTAGAAACTGAATATAGTTTGCAGGGCAGAACTGGATTTAGAACTATATTAAGCAAATATTTTTTGTTGATAAAATAAAGTAGCATAAAAGTGCTGTGAAAATTCTACTGGATCAATTTTTTAAAAGTACACTTTAATTTCATTAGGGGAGAGCATAACAGTAAAACCATTAGTGATAGACACTTAATGTATTGTATTCCAAACAGGAAACAAGTAATTCAATACACAGCTAATAGAATAAGGGAAGACAGATACCTCCGGGTGATTTATCAGGTAAGTTACAGATCATTTTGTCAGGATAGAGATTATAATCTATTTCTATGATATGCATACCACACTATTTATGTAAATTACCTATTAATGCAATTTTTCTGGTATATCAGAGAAGATTCATTTTCCCAACTGTTTTTATTCTAAACTCTACTCACTTATGATTTTTTTCCCTATGTAAAATCATTAATATTCATTCAATAGAAATGCTCATTTGAATAGAAGGATGGAGGGATCCTTGAGGGAAAAACTGGGCAAACTGAGGACAATGCAGAGGACAGGGTGTTTAAGGACTTCACATTCCAACAGTCTAATGGTTGCCAAAGGTTTTGGAGGCATTTCTTCTGCCTTAGAGCATACATCACTATTTTTCTCATTGTTGCCACCCTATTCTTCTTGCCTGTCTATATTCATCTGGTTTTCCTTGTCTTGTGTTAAATCATAGTCTCTTTGTGACAGCAGATTTTTGCTTTTTTCTGCCTGTGCAGTGGAATCACAACCCATGAGCTTGTAAGCCCCAAGGTAATGCAAACGATGACATTGGTATTAATACAGTACACCATACTGCTCTTCCACAAAGTATGTGAATTTCTCCTGCATGCTCCCAAGAGACAGTATAAAAAAGGGGAGGGGAAAGAGCTGGCTACAGCTTGAAGTTGGGCAGGATTTAGGTCTGTAGAGAAAAAGCAGGCAGTCTTTCTGCCCTCCTCCATCCCACTTTCCCTTCTGTCCCAACTCCGTTTCAGTTTTGCCTGCATTGTATGAAGAAAGCTCAGGAAGAGCTTTCCCACTCAACCTACTTATCTAACCATGTGTAACTTTGCTTCTTGCAAATTCATTTGGATTCCTCAGACAGCCACTATGAGCAAACCTGCCTTTCAGAAAACCCCCTAGACCCTTCTCTGATGATTTAGAATGTGATATCTATGACACATATATGTTTAGAATGTGACACTCTCGAGGGCAGAGAGGCCCTGCAGAGGGATCTGGACAAATTAGAGAGCTGAGCAATCACCAGCTGTATGAAGTTAAACAAGGTCAAGTGCCGGATTTTGCACCTGGGGCACGGCAACCCTGGATGTACACACAGACTGGGGAATGAGAGGCTGGATAGCAGCCCTGCAGAGAGGGACCTGGGGGTTCTGGTCGACGGCAAGTTGAACATGAGCCAACAGCGTGCCCTGGCTGCCAAGAGGGCCAACCATGCCCTGGGGTGCACCAAGCACTGCATTGCAGCCGGGCGAGGGAGGGGATTGTCCGGCTCTGCTCTGCGCTGNAGGCGCTGATCTTTTCTCTCTGGTAACCCATGAAAGACCTGAGGGAATGGCAGGAAGATGTGCCAGGGGAGGTTTAGGCTGGAGATTAGGAAAAGGTTCTTCCCCCAGAGGGTGGTGGAGCACTGGAACAGGCTCCCCAGGGAGGCAGTCATGGCACCAAGCCTGACGATATTCAAGAAGCACTTGGACAATGCCCTCAGACACATGGTGTGACTTTTGGGGTTGTCCTGTGCAGGGACAGGAGTTGGACTTGATGATCCTTGTAGGTTCCTTCCAACTCAGGACTTTCTATGATTCTATGATATTTTTCATTAGTGAGACAATGGGGCTATGTACATGAGCACAGAAAGCTGCAAAGCAACAGTGATGCGTTGTTAATAAGGTCAGAGCTACATCTCCTGACAGGGGTTGCTGACTCCTTAAAAATAAGAAAAAAACCTAACCCTTTTATGTCTTCTCAGCCTTTGTATCATAAGCCTCAAAAGGATCACAAATTGGGGTGAGAGGGTTACCCCACTGCTGGATGGGAATAGACAGAAGCTCCATTTATCACCAAAGCATGTGATAAATGCTATCACAGCAGGGATGGCAGAGGTATGTTAAGGCTCTGTCCCTGACAGCCAGGGTCAGCTGAAAAGCTCGGGTCTCTCCTTAGAGCTGGAGAGATAATGGGGACATCTTTGGCCCAGTCACAAGCTCAGTACATGCAGACCTCATTTCGGGAGAGATCTTAGCTTTCCTTCCCTCACAGAGACATCTCGTGTAACCAAATAATTTAAGCTGCTATTGATTTATCTCTTCTCATCCTTTTATTGATTGCCTAGAGGAGCACACACTTGCTGTTGAAAGGAGGAATAATTCTCATTTTACAGACTGAAAACAAAGGCAGAAAAAAGGTCAGTGGTAATTAAGGTAAGAGGGTTCTTATTTCCACAAATCTAATACTTGGAGCAGGCTGGGATCCTCCAGTCAGCCCAGTTCACCAGCTCAGCCTGAGAGCATGTCCAGTGAATCCAAAAAGGAGGCCAATAAGTGTCCAAACTTAGCAGCAGAGACAGTGAAATTATAAACCCTCTGAACTGTACCAACAAGGGCCAGATGTTCCCCTGCCTCAAATGCAGTGTAACACAGAGTTGATTATGACAAATAATGCTGCTTGTGAAATGTGCACTTAACTTTATATTGCTGAGCGTACGGAGTAGCATGGTAAAGGAAAAGACATTTGACAAAAAAGGTGAGATATTGCTGTACTGTCAAATTAATACTATTTCATACTTTCTGTTAGTCTCCCTTTTCTGACTAGTGGGGGGGACCTTAAATATTCTAGTGGGTGCAGGATCAGTGATATAACGAGATTGTTTTAATTAAAACAGAACATGTTTTTCTACAGAAAATTCAGGGTTTAAACTCTTTGATTGCCTGGTTACTGTCAGTCTTGCTAGGCTTCTGTGAGTTTCCTACTTCATCTTCTCTCTTCCCTCCCAACACAATGGTAATCAGATGGACTCTGTGCTAATAAAATTAACAAGAGAGAAAGAATGCATAACTCTGGATTTTGGCAGTACCCCTGAGAGAAGCCTGGTCATGAAAGAAATTGGAAGAGCCTGTGAGGAAAGGAAATAGTTTAGTTTGCTACAAACGAGTGTATCATTTCTGCTCGCTTCTTTCCTATACATAATCAGGGTCACTCACAACATTAAACAGAGAGCAATAATTACATTACCCAGTTGTGCTTCCCTAGGGTAACGACAGAATAATGCACTCATTTTCATCCAACAGAGAATGAGGCTTCTTGTTTCTCTACAGATACTATCATCCTTATCCAAGAGATTTATCATTATTAATTGTAATCTGATTGCATTTGTACTCTTACAAAACCACATGGAGTTTATCTTTTGACAGACGTGAGGGAGCTTCTCTAAAGCAACATTTAGAATTACAGGCTTTTAGATCTTCATGGTTTTATTCTCTTTCATTTGAAGCAGAATCTCAGACTTCATAGTACAAAGATGTGTTGCAGATTTTCCTGGCTCTATTTTTCAGACAAGCCAAACTGGAAACATTTATAGGACTGTGACTCATGTTTTCCTTTTATAATATACTTTTTCTTCTTTTTGGCCATTCTGTACTAGCATGGGACTGTCAGGGTCCTTCCTAACGGCTGTGTGGTTTAGTCCTTGTTGCTTGTTTCCCACAGCAGAGAGAGAAGACCTACCATTAAGCATCTCGCCACCATGGGCTCTTTGTCACACAATCCACATCTCTTTTCCAATTTGCAACTCCACTGCTCCTGAATAACTCCCAAAACATCACAACCTCCCTTTCCTTGGGAGTCTGCAGAAATGTCCCTCCAAAAATTAGCCCAATAGATGTCAAAGTTTATTCGTAAAAGGCTTCTCCTCACTCTAGGAAATAATCAGGCTTGGTACTGACTCGAAGAGCTTGGCTTGTGTTCTGTTGTGTGCTTAAGCAGAATCTCTGGCAAATTGCACAAATAAATCTAAAGTCAGTGGCTAAAAAATTGACTGTTTTGCCAACAGGAAGAGCAAGAGCTTGGGGAGTTCCTGATGATCTCACCCTGGAAACACGAACCCAAGCTGGGGGTGGAACTCTGACAACTGATACCTAACAGTTTAAAGACAGCAACACATGAAGCAATATTATGTTACTTGAAATAACAGTCCACAAGAGTGGACTTAAAAGATTCTTGTAGTAATTACTTAGAGTGAAGTGAAGAAAGAGTTAATAATAGTAATGACCATGAGGTTCTATAGGAATATTTTTCTTGGCAAAGCCCGTAGAACCAGTTATTTTTCTTATCTGTAAATACTTTCTCAGACTGTATCAAATGAGAAAGTCACTGGCGAGGGGTTAGGAGGGGATTCAATGACTCAGCAGAAGACTATGTTTGTTCTGCCACAGAGGCCTTTCATTCTGATCTGTCTGAGTGCCAGCTTTGTAAACCGGACAATTACTTCTTTTAGATCACAAAAACATTGAGTTAATTACACAGGAAACTAGTAGCGATGACATGAAATCGATTTACATGTAATAATCATTTGTTGCTTATCATCCCTAAACAATTCAGATGTTATAAGAAGATAAAAAAATTCCTTTTACACCTTGATCTTAAAAATAGACTACTGAGCTTAAACCTTTTTTTAAGGCAATAATCAAGCTTTGCCCATGATTGTTGTGTCCATCAAAGCATTTAACGTCCAGTGCCTTCTTACAATGATCCCCATTTACGTTATGGCCAGCTAACCAGATTGATCCCCCAAATCAGTAGAGATCAGCACAGTGGTGCCTGGGGGGGAACCCCAATCTTAACTGAACTTAATGCTTTAGTTTTAAAAAGGTGTGAGGTGAACTGCAAGAAAATGGAAATTGAGGATAGATGGAAAGGAGGCATCTTTAGCGCACCACCAACCTTTGACTACAGAAGAATGAGAGTTCTCAGGTATTGCCAGATTTCCCCCAAAAGAGAGGTCTTTGGGTGCTGCTAAGCCTTCAGTCACCCAAGAGCTCTCTATGCCTTCAGAGAGGCAGGAAAAGGTTAGCAAAGAATAAAAGGAATCCGTTCAGAACCACATCTGGAATGCAGGGATCCCATAAGCCTAGCATTTAGCTTAGTTCACACAATCTTTACAAAATCAGAAACATTCTTCTGCTTCCAGCACCCCTAGTGAGTGAGACCATAACCACTCCTCACCAATGGAAATTACTTACCAGCAGATTCTTGGGGTTGAGTCTGATAATACTCTTACCTAAGGTCTCCCTGAAAGATGCTTTCCATCCTCTGTCTGCTCCAAAGAAATCAGTGTTAAACACCAGGAACAAGTTATTACTGGAGCTCTTAATATTTGGAGGCAGTTCTGAGCCACAGAATTTCCCGAGGAGAGGAGAATGGGTGTCTAAGCCGTCATACACAGCCACATAATCTTTGTAGCAGGAAGGAGATATTTCAAGCTGGAAGCTGTTGAATCTGTAAAATACACTTGGAGCTTTAGGTATCACATTTTCATTTCTATTCCTGTGTTATGTTTGTTTTTAGTGCTTGAGGGAAGGTCCAAGTAGTAGCAATAGCCAAATTCATAGACAGACAGATACCACAAAACATTTCTCTTCAGGAGAACAAGCAGAACTATTAACTGCATGGCAAAACACTTTAGCCAAACAGCCTCAAAGAAATAGTAACCCTCACCCACTGGGCCTCTTGCAAGGCAAGCTGTCAGCACACCTCAGCTTTCTGTGAAGCAGCAGATCTTCCCTGGGCAAAAATACCCTCTCTCACTTCAGCAAATTGCTTAGCTTGCAATTTCCTTGGGCACGTGAGGGGCGTATAAAATGTAGGCTCAGAGTGCAGCCTAGCTAGGTCTTCCAATTAGCTGGGAAATGTTAATTCACAATCAGCATATATATGACAGAAGAATGTAGCTATCTTTGAATTTCTCAGTGGCAAGATTTTGTGGCAGCCATATCCCTCTTTTAGGCAGGACAGCACACACTCAGAAGTATACACTTTCTGGGTGGGTATTATTACTTGGTCTGAAAAGTGAGTACCAGAATTCTAAAATAATTTTTTTTTCTTATATCAACTCACAGGAGTCTTATAATTCCTCAAAGGCTGATAGAATTTAACTAAAAGCATGAGCTGCATTTTTACAATTTCTTAGCCGTCTTACTAACCAAAGTGGGAAGTTACAGTTGTGGTGATGTTTTGCACATAACAAGCTACAGAGAAAGATGTAAGGGAGCCTGAAGTTGATAAAGGGGGCTTCAGTAGCCATTTCTCATTTTAGTTCAGCTTTCCCCTTGGAAAAGGAAAGATAGGGAGAAAATTGTCAATAATAGCTGTCTAATTGGATTCAGAGACCTTCCTGTCCCCTTGGTGACAAGCTGAACTTGGATTACGTACTTGAGGGCCACTATTTTGCCATTTCCAACTGTGATGTAGTATGAGCAGTTCATGTTGTTGTGATAATCAAGAACTGAATGGGCCGGACTGCTGATAACACCAGCAGAGCCATTGAAAATGCCACCGCAAGCTGTAGGGGAAACAGAAGAAAAAGAGTGATTACTGTCTGAAAACCAGCTTGGTTCTAATTCTCATATTTCTTGCAGGAGCTCGTGTTAGTCCTGTTTAGCCATAAGGAAAGAAAAGCCCGTGATAAATTCAGAGCAGTCTTCACTGTCATGCCTAGAATTGTTAAATGCAGAGAGGTCTATCAAGTTGTGCTCTGCAGTGGAAAACTAGAGTCAGTATTGAAGTAACAGGTTGTTATTAGTCCGTACCAAATGGCAATGACTCCATGTTTGTGCAGTAAAAGATTGAGCCTGATTTCAAGTGTGCTGCAGTAGGACCAGGGAGCAGTGGGATGGGGAGGGTGCCCTGTGCAGCAGGGTGTCAGGTGTATCTGGAGGAGCCCTGTACCCATTCTAGCTTGCCAGGAGAAACCTGGCTGATATGTAGGCAAAGAAATTCCCTCATCCAAATCCTGGCCCCATGGAAGCCTCTGAAAGTTTGGCACTGACACAAAAGCGGCCACAATTGCATGCATAGACCTCTCCCTGACTTTTCTGGAATAACTGTACACAGACTCTCATCATCCCTCAGCCTCCTCTCAGGGCTGGGGTATTACTGTAGCATTTGTTCTCTGCAGAAAGGCAGAGATGAGTCCCCAGGTGTCACTAACTCTGGGGACTGTTCCCCACCTTGCCTTGTGCTGGGACTTGCCAGCAGTGGGGGGTGGCTGACATGGAGGACTGCATACTTGCTCTCTGGCTGAGAAGCAAGTTAAACTCTGCAGCTGTGCACTGCCTGGCTTCTCAGGGTTTCACACCATGGATGCCTATGAGGCCAGGATGTGGCTAATGTTTGTTCCCAGCTTCAGTGCTTGAAGGAATAAAAACTATTATAAAACCAACTCTAATCTCCATTGTTAGCTCCAGCCTTTATTTTATAATCTTAACTTGGCAAAAATAGTTTCCCTGCATCCTGATGATAAATAGCTTAAAGCCACACAGAGCTTTTCATGCTTTAAAGGACACACCATTGCCCAAGCCACGACCTTAACAAAGGCAGTCCCATACAGGGTGCTGCTGGATACAGAGCCCCTGGCTCCTCAGCCATGCTCAGGCTGGCAGCCTGGAGCACTGGCAGATAAAGAACAGGAGCTGGGAGGATAAAGAATCAGCATTATTCTACACTAGGAGGGGGAAGCCTTTTTCATTTTTTTTCAGCAAACAATACAACTAGAGGGAAGAGGAATGTTAATTGCTAGAATCTGCTTTGTATACAACAACAAGCTAATAAGGCTGAAGTCATGTTTCTTAAATGTCAGAAGTCACAAGTCAGATAGCAGCAACTGACTTGACTGAGTTATGAAGGTCTTTTCCATGAGTAACTGCACATTGTCATTTCTCAGTGCCCTCTGTCTTATCTGTATCAGGCCATTCATTTTATATAAAGAACTTAGCCTTATGCTTTTTACTGTGGCTTTGAACATGAGGAATGCATTAAGGGAAATACCAAAGTTAAGAACTCACACTTTTCTCTGCAGTTAGAAAATGAAATAGCTTTCAAAAATCAAAGTACTGTCTCTACAAGTTAAATCTAGAAAATATTAAAATTGGTTTTGAAAATAAAATTAACCTTTTGTGATATTTATATTTGTTCAGATATAAATTCTAAACTCAGTTTGAAACTTCTTTTTCTAATACTTATTTCCTCTTTAAAAGAAAAGAGATCTCGTGTGAATTACAAACATTTTCATGAAAATATTTATCAAAAAATAAAAATATATCTAGATCCCAATGCTTATTTACATTAATACCTAGCACTGCAAGAGGGTCATCAAATGGAGGCATATAGCTGGGTCCATTTAAAGATCCTGTTCTGGTTCCCATGTTGTATAATGTAGTTTTAGTATAACAGAATCAGACTGTTCTCCTGTATGTGATAAAATCTTTTAAATGAACTCAGTTAAATAAACTGGCGATGTTTTTCCTTTAACATTGTAAAAAAAAAACCAAAACAACCCGCAACAACAAATGGGTTACATTTCTTTTCTACAGAAAAGAAAAATCGTTTCTGTTCCTGACTTGGTCCCATGTAATGTCTTGAAATGAGAACTGTGAGATAACACATCAGTCAGTGACAACATGCACCAAACAGTCCCATGTCCTGGTCACGAGGGCTCTTTTGGGCAAGTGCAGAGGGAATACAAACCATCTACGTCCATCTAACGTATTCCCAAAATGAGGTACTACATTTCCTACACTAAACCATTACCCAGCAGGAGTATTTCCACCACCTAAAGCACAGGACAGTGGCTACTCACCAATTGCTCTGTATCTTGCCTGGAATCCAAAGCCTGCAATGTGGGAGTCAGTGTAGAAGTTGAGCAGCATAGGTCCAAAGACACTGACTGGGGCAGGGAGCTCATTACCACAGAGCGTGATGATAGGATGTAGGGTAACCCTGGTCCCACTGTAGATGCTTACTCCATCATAAAGACAAATTCTGCTCAAGAGTGCTGGGGCTGCATGGAGACAGAAGTGTTAGCAGCATATTTTCCATGTGATTTACTGAGTTGCAAGTATATAGTCTTCACACAGGATAAGAATTAAATTTTATATTATTTTCCATTCCAGGACCTCAGATATTATTTGCTTGCTGAGGAAGCAAATGTCAATTTTTAACATGCAGAAAAACTGAGGCAGAAAAAGGCAAAGAGACCTTGTATATAAGACATTGGACTGGTCTCATTCAACACATCTTACAATCCGGATAAAGCTCCAGGCGCCTTGAGTTCTTGGGAGTTCATAGTTGAGTGAACACCATCTATGAGGAGGTGAGAGGACCTGACAAAAGCATGGACCTCCTCTGCAGATCAAAGCAATGCTCCTTCTGTTACAGGCAACCAACTACCTGGTATTTCTTTCCCCTAATGTAGAAGTCAGCACTCAGTGCAGGTAATTTTAAATCATTAAGAGTGAGAATTTGGGAAAATGAAAATAATAGTCCATATGCTAACATGTTTTAGAGCTGACTTCTTCCTCTCTGAATTCCCTCAAACTTTGGAGTACCAAAACCCAGATTCTTCAGCTTGACTATGAAGACAAAAAAATTAAATTTAATTTTGCAGTTTGTCAGTGAAATGCTGTAACTGTGGCATTAAGTGGAGATTTGGAGATGACTGAGCAAAAAAAAGAAACAATTATTTTCAGGAGCAATCTGCTTTAGGCGGCAAATTGGTACAGATATTAGGGTGAGTGAAAAGCTGCCCATTCAGAAGCACTAAGAAACACAGAAATGGGGAATGTAGCATTCTATATTTTTTCCCCATCAGTTTTTAGTTTCTCATTTGAGATTAGTTTTCTAGAGGATTGAGCTGTACCTTCTTGACTTTCTAGCCACCTCACCGTTTGCAACCAGATTTGACTGAGATGAGAGATCTCAAATTAATTAAGTTCATATAAGTTTCATGAAGGTCAGTGGCTGTGTTAGAGTGCCAGAGGAATGTCCCCAAAGGACAAGCTGTGCTTTCAGCATAAGGGCTGTGAGTTTGGGCAGAGATCTGCCAAGCACTCTGGGAGCTCAGAGCCAGCTGGGAGCCACGGGCATGGGGAGAAGTTAGTGGTACCCAGGGTGGTACCACCAAGGGATGTATGGTGGGAGCTAGAGAGTTTGGGTATCATCTGAGAGCAAGGAGGGAGCCACGTGGGTTATTCAAGGAAACTGGATTAATGCTGCCAGTGAAAAATACAGTACACATCTACTGAAAACCAAGCTTCATTAGTTGTTAGGCTTATAGAACAACTTGGTGTTTTCTCCATCTTTTTCTTCATCATTTACAAGCATAATGGAAGCTGGGGTGCCACATGTTTATTGAGGTTATCATGTTTAGCAATCTATTAGCAGCAATAGGGCAGTTACTTAAATTGCAAAGAATTAATTGAGAATTATCTAAATTTAACAGGAGAGTGTTGCAGAGGAGTGATTCCTGCAGATTGTGCAGTCAAAACGCGGCTTCCTAGTGTTGTAGGAAAGAGGATGATCCCTATTGAAGAGGATGACAAGTAGACTGGAGTGATAATTCTGTTTCACAAGAACAACAGGGTCTTCCCAGCAGCCAGATATATTTTAGAACCTCTCTGGAGTTTTACATTAAAAATTCTTTCTCTCTCAATGAAGACAATGTATTCTAACATGTTTTACAATTATGCTGATGGGGAAATATGGTACTAGTCTGACTCTAATGAGAGTAACTAAGCTAAAAACAACCAGCCATATCAGATAACGAATTACACTGTTAATTATAAAATAATTAATTAAAAATGTTCTGCATGTCCTACTCTATTATGAGAATACTTGATAATGTGATACAATTAAAAAACATAATCAATTTTAAAATACAAAGAAATTTAAAAAAAAATAAACAGAAACAAGTGCAATTTCAGAGTGGGAAAGATTTGAGAAAGCAACTCAGGTCCCTTTCTGGAAACACTTTGGAGAAAGACATGAAGTGAAATGGATTTCTCCGGAAAGCAAATGTCCACAATACCCATCATAAGTTGTTTCGAACAGCTGCACTGGAAGGAATAAGATGGTTGACATAGGATTGTGAGCAAAAGGCTTAATTTCTAGCTTTGAAATGTCATTATTTGGGCCAATATCATTTATGCTCATGAATCCTGTAGGACAGATGATTGTTTGATCTCTATCCTGTAACTCATCAATAATTTACACTTTTCCTTAACTTCTCACCGTACTAAAATGCATTATTCAGTAAATAATCCCCAGCCGCAGATTCCTCTATCCTATCTCCTCATGTCATACTTCCAGCATCTACACATACTCAGCACATCATCAGCAATTCTTTGTGGTCATTTCCTCTAATTCTGTCATCTTGGATATTTCTAGACCAATTTCTGTCCCTTGCTCTACAATGAAACAGCTTTAGTCTGTCTCCAGAGTCTCCAGAGATCTTTTCTTAGCCAGATGTCAGACCCACATCCTCTTTGAGCTGACAGGCACTTTCTACATAACTAGCCCTGTTTTTCTTCATAAAACTTGTCTACTAAGAGATTTTGCTCATCCTTCTGGCATTACTGTATTCTTCCTTCTGATTCACCCATGAGGATTCAATGAGACATCTCTCCTGTCTTTCTCTCTTTATCTCCACATTAGCTCTGTGTAATCTCATTTGCAAAGACAGATGCAACTACTATCTCAGTGCTGATGACCGCATAAGTCTGATTCCCTCCTCCA
The DNA here is from genome assembly GCA_013400875.1 of Anhinga rufa. NCBI lineage: Eukaryota > Metazoa > Chordata > Aves > Suliformes > Anhingidae > Anhinga > Anhinga rufa. Next base: position 6,388 of record VZTV01081472.1, on the reverse strand, counting down.
GGCCTCTTTCTGTTCAGACTAAAATCTTGTTTCTCTCAACAAAACCATTCAATAGAAGAGCTTTTTTTCCCCCCTCAAGTCTTCCCATATATCTTCTTTCTTTACAGCCGCATCATTTTGCCTGCCCTCATTAGGTCCACATCTATGCTTTGGCTCTCTCTAGGTCTTCAAATCCAGGCTAGATGTAAATATTGTCAAGTGTTTCCAGTTATTATCTTTATGAAAAACTCATTCGTATCCTTCCACATACCTATGACTCTCACCCCAAAAATAGTGACTTTTCCAACATGGATCCTGCACCATTTGTTCCTCTAGCCTTGACAATATTTCTTCAAAATATGGCTGGAGACACCAATTATTTGGCCTGACATTATGAACATATTCCTCTTTCTTTGAATTGCTGCGTGTATTTCCTTTCAAGGCCTTTTGTTATCTATCTGCGCTCTATTTATCATCTCTTGGTACCGTTCAGCATTGATACATTGACTCCTGCCTCCAAAGTTCACATGATAAGAGCTTCAATTGTCCTTACATTAAATTTTGAAATATGCCTTTGTGTTGTCTCCTTTCCATTTAGCAGAAATTTCTGTCCGGTCTCGCTATTCTCCATAAAATCATTTGACATGATGCCTGCACAAAAACCTTGACCAAATTTGGGCCCCTAACAATCTGATCACTGATAACAAAGTCCTCTTTCCATCTCTCTGTCTATAGCCATAGAATCTGTTTCATTTTGTATTGAGGCAGAACCTGTGTTTTTGTTTAAAGTTTGTAAAACTTAAAATAATGAGGTTTTTGTTCACAACTGTAGCTTCTGGTATAAATGGCAATACAGTTAGCAATCACTAATGTAGAAAAAATATTATGCAAATATATATTTCTGTGCAATATATTAACCAGCTCCATAGCACAAGATGCTATTTTGAAAGCAAGCGATTACAAGTTTTTCCTATATATCTATCTCCTCCTTCAAAATAAACTTTTGCAAAATTTGTCTGTTTTCTGAATTGCCTAGTAACAACTGAGAAAGCAGATAGAGAAGACTCTGAAATGAAGCTGTGACCCTATCTTACATTGCAAAATTATAGTTCCAGTGGTTTTTTTTAAACAGTACCACAGAATCACAGAATGGTAGGGGTTGGAAGGGACCTCTGGAGATCATCTCGTCCAGCCCCCTGCATGAGCAGGCACACCTAGAGCAGGGGGCACAGGACCGTGTCCAGGTGGGGTTTGAATGTCTCCAGGGAAGGAGACTCCACAGCCTCTCGGGGCAGCCCGGGCCACTGCTCTGGCACCCTCACAGGAAAGAATAGTATTACAGTATAGTGTTTAAAAAAAAAAGGAGAAGTACACAGGTTATTAAAACATTTTCAGGTAGACATGATATCAACACAATGCATTATTTTTGTAGTGCTGGAGGAGGCCCCCATCTATTTCCCCTAATTTTCCATTATTTGAAATTCAGACTTTATTGCATGTTATACTCATACTTCAAGAGTATTACAGCCATTTAATAATACACTACCCTAGCTGTCCTAGAGTTGTATTTGTAGGGACATTCATCTGAATAAAGCTTATGAACAAAAGATGGATGTGATTAATTATTTCTTAGACAGTAAGTCTACTAAGATAGATAGACAAAGGTTTTTGGCTCATTCTAGTATGTTAGATTTGTGTAGACCCTTGAGCCAAGGAGGTTCAACAGATGGAAGATGACATTTATCACTGGCGCAGAAGTGGGGCTGAAAAAACAAACTCATCCCCATTTGTTTGGTTCTTTATAAAATAGCCAAACACAACAATATAGGTGGTACGACAAGAAGCAAACGGCAACCTATGCAGCTTCACGAAACAGGCAAATCAAAAGAGCAGTTCTGTAACCGTATTCAGTTTGGCACAGGAAGAGGCATTCTTTGGGCTGCAAGGAAATTACAGAGACTAAGCCAAATTCCATTCATAGGGTTGTTATTGCCTATGCTTTGCTGCCTAAGTCTTAAGTATCTCATGTAAACTATTGTCTATGGCTTCCTGTAGTAGTCAACAGGTACAGAGAGAGAGAGGCCTTCAGAAGGCAATTCATTCCACCTGTACAACACATTTGCTTTTTAGTTTAAAGCACTATCTTTTTCACTTCACTATAGGAGGACATAAGTCTAGATGATAAATCCAAATTAGATGTTTATTTTCGGGGTCTCAAAGTCAGATAAAACCAGTTTTTCTACCTACAAGGAAGCAGCCAATTTAGATTAAATTTTGATCACAAAATCAACAAATGTAGTTTCCTCCATTTCTCTTTTGCTCTGTTACTTGCTATATTTGGTGCTTAATACATATTTAATATAGAGTACATGCATGCCATGTTCATCTGGTTCCAGATACTGACATTGTATTACTGCTGTGGGTTAACCGCCTCATTTGGAGTCATTCTTTATAATCAGAACAGGCCTCTCATCATAATTGAAAACATAACTACTCTACAGCAGAGATCTGTGACTAACCTGTGAAGTAATTCAATTTTGTACCAGTATGTCACTGCACTATAACCTTCTGCCTCTAATTTTCTGGAAAAGATATCTCAATCAGTTAAAGTCAATGAGATATGTACGCTCTACAGGCATTATTTTAGATACTTCATTTCATTACTAAACAACCACGAAAAAAAAATTTGATATCTTTTGAGAGGTCAAGCAGATAGTCAATTATGTAAATTGGACATGTAGCTAAACTTGAAAAATCCCATCTAGAACATCTGTACTAGTATGGTTAAGATTTTAAAGGCCACACTCCATGACAATCTAAGCAGGTGTAATGCTTCTTTGCATATGGAATAGCTGGAAATGTTTTTAACTGATGCTGCCAAACATTGCTTTGCTTTTGTAAAAGAACTAAGGGAGTTCATGCTGGAAACCCATAGGCACATGTGCTAAACATAGCCAGTGGGATGGCTGAATATGTCTTCACTTCTACATGATAGTTTGCAAGATGGTGGTTTCAATCTTCTTTCCAATTCAAACACAGGTAATTCCTCTTTGCTACAGGGTTATATTTTATGATTTTGTGAAAAATATTAATAATGAACTACTAGAGAGTGTCATACTTCCTCTTTTATAACCAGATGTCCTTAAGCTCATATCCAAAGTTATTTTCTTTCATGTGACTAAGGACTTTTAGTTTGTGTTGCCTAAGGAAGCCTATAACAATGAAGGAGCAAATTGCCCTGCAAGAAGTAGAATATTTTTAGTAATAAATAAATGTCTATGTTTATTATTATGCCTGTATCACTCACCTCTTTGCTTTAACCTTCTTAATAATAAAAGCTTGAGTTCATTTATAAATTAACTGAATGCACAGACATAATACAGATCAGTAATGTACTCATAGAGATGTAAAAATTGGCATAATTTGATTCAGCCCAATGTTCAGTGTGTCTGCTGAATAATAATGTCTTCTACATGAAGAAATTGTGTAATTTTGGTCATTTACATTTAATTTTAAAAAAATTCTTAAAGTAGCGGTTTGTATTGGGAGATGAAAAAAATGTTTCAGATAAAATCATAGTCAAATCAAATCTTCATCTCAGATCTAAACTGTTTGGACCAAAATACTTTTGAATGCAAACCAGTTTGCAGACTTAGAAAGAAAATAAAGGAAGCCTATTTTCTGACTTTATTATTTGGTCTGAAGAAAAATGTGAATTATGCACCCCAGGTTAGTAAAAAATTACTCAAAAATCTCTTTGTCTAAGTGACTTCAAGGGAACCAAATTAAGATGGCCTCAAAATATGTGATGCCTCCCAAGCAGTTTGGACATACTGATTCCTCTGTGTTGTCATATGTCTACCCATAAAAATTTGATCTTATCAAAGTTGAGAAAATTTTATCATTCACACCAATAAGACCAGGATCTTATACCTGTTATTTCTTGACTAAATGCTCCCAAGTTTGAATATCTCAAGAATGTCTTTTTTGATGGGTATATACAGGGTAACAACTTTTATAAGTTTTCAGTTACTGTAGTCTTTTACCTAGTTTCACAGTGTTATGTTCCTACATCCTTGTATAACACCTGAGTATATTTATATCCATTTTATCAGTTAGGGAAACAGAATCACTGAAAAGCAAAACAGCTGGCCTAGGATCAAAAAGATTGTAAGACTCAATGGCAAAAAA
>VZTV01081464.1:20914-35934 GCA_013400875.1 Anhinga rufa | reverse complement strand
CGGTCGGCCTGGGCCGGGGCCCGGCCCCTGCCCTCGGGGGCGGAGGGGACGGGGGCGCCTTCCCGGGAGCGGCCCGGCTGTCGGGCCGGCCGTGAGCGGGCGGGCGAGGGGCGGGGAGGCCGCCTGTGCTTAGTCACAGGCGTCCCGTCCCGGCGCTGTAGCGGTGCCCCGGGGGACCCCCGCGGGAAGCCGGCAGGCTCTCCCCGGGCAGGGTGCGCCGCGCTTGGCTGCGCCGGGGGTGGCGGGGGCTCCTCGTCCCTGCTTGCAGGTGGGGAAACGCCGCGGGCCTGCGCGATGGGGGTGACCTGCGCTGCGCTGTGCAGAAGGGCTCTGGGAGTGGGACCGGGATTCCCTCTGGCTGCAAGGCCTTCTGTGCAGCCCTCCCTAACCTCAGCCCTTCTTGCACGGCTTTTGGCCAGAGTGAATGCCAAGAGAGGGGTGAAATGACATGGCATGACATAGAGCAGCGGCGCACAGCACCCGAGGTCTCCGTGTGCTGGCTTGCATAGCAAGTTGCACCCAGTGGTTTTCCTATGGAGCCGTTATAACATATCTGCAGGCCTCAACAACCAAGTTGAGTGTGCAGCGGCACACTCTGTTTGCTAAAACAGATTTAATGGTTTGAAGAGCTGGCATGGGAGATAAAACATTTGCATCTCAGAACAGGATGTGGTGATTGCTGTCATCCTCAGCTGAGCTGATGGCTTGCTCGTCTTAAGGTTGCTTGTCTTCACTGGGTTTTTTTGTGTAGTGTTTAATTCCTTCATTTTGCTATAATAAGGTGAATGCAGAAGAGTGCTGTTAGACTTGGCGTAGTGTGCTGAAATCTGTGCAGTGGGACAGGTAGAAATCTATCTGAGGAAGCAGCTTGGGATGGGGGAGTAAGGTGCAGCTAGCACTGGAGCCCAGGGAAGGTTCTGTCGTGCCTCTGACGGATGTGCAAAGAGAAGTTGCACCTACCTCTAGAAATAACTAGACACTGTAAAATACTTAAAAATCAAGCTGATGTGCCTCTAAGGAACTCTGCAAGTTTTATTGATGATTCTTATTCATAATCATATCTAAGGTCAGGTTCTGGTCTATAGGCTTCATGGTGTGATGCTATTTCAGCACCAATTATCACTTAATTTCTCTGCCTTTGCTGGCTTATTTCTTCATATCATTACTTTATAGTAATAGCCATTTTAATGTAGACAGAACTGGGATTAGCATTTTAATGCCGGTTTGGAAAAGAATGAAGTTGATGACCTCTTAATTCAGGAATTCATATTTCCTTTGAAATAAAGAAGTCTGATTTATGGTGTCAGAAATAGATGCCGATGTCCCTTGAGGAAGGTACTGCTGGGAATATTTCCTCCTAGTAATAGATGGAGAAGAGGTTGTTGCTGCCCTTTCATTCTGTTGATCATGATGATGATGACAGATGCTGCATGCTGTTCATAGCATGGAGATTTGGTTTGGCTGAAGTTCAGTTAGTGTTGTGCTTTGATATGTGTGAATCATGTACCCTCTGTCATATGGGGTTTTTTGACTACTCAAATTCCAAGCATTGTATATAACTAAGACCCTATAATTCTAGTTTGTAGAGCAACTGCTTTTAGGCCATGCATATACCATAACTGGAGTCGCACAAAGCATACTTGTACTGGCACCATTGTCTCTTCATTGGACGTTGTTCTGACCCAGGAGTTCAGATCCATACCTGCCGAGGAAAAGGTCTCCACCGAGGGAGGGGAAGACAGCTGCCCCTTGCTGTGACAGCGCATCTTTCACCCGTTAATGGAGTATAAGCAAGAAATGCAGGGTCAGACACAGAGTACTGACAAAACCGTATTCTCAGCTCAGATGTGTTGGATGTAAGAATCCTTTCTTTCTAGGTTCTGAGCTTAAAAGGAAGAGGTTTTCATGAGACTGAGATAAAACTTATCTTTGGTTAGCACCAAAACTTCCAAGTGTGGCCTTTTGGTCAAAATCTCAACAGAAGAATCCTAGTGGCAAGTTCTTGACATCATCTGATGCCAGAAGACAAATGTCGTTGTGGACTGAAGTCTCATGAGACTTCAGCTACATTGATGCTGGAAATAAATCTTTGAATCAGACTGGGATCAAGCCTAGTGTCAAGCTGTTTGGTTTGGGAGACTGCCCCTTCATGAAAGAGAAGGTGTGGAGAAGGAAAAGGTTTAAGTTAATAAGAATGTGCTCAAGCTCCCAAGAAAAAAAAAAAGAGCCACTTACAAAACTCTTGTGGCCTTTTTAACTGCAAGTAGAAAATACTATCACTTTTTTTTTTTGAGTAAATGACTTAATGCTGCCTTTCACTCCCCAGCCTCAGCTCTAAACTGGTGTCTTAATTGTATCCATCCCTACAATTAGTCCTGAGCACAGGCAGGCTAACTGATGCTTCATCTGAAAAATATATAGAGGCCCAGGTGTGCTGGGGGGACTGCTGGCAGGGTTAGATGGTTCAGTGTGTGCTCAATCTGCAGTCAGTCACTGCGTGTGTTGGTGGTGACGCCTGCCATGCCTGCGTGGCAGGTTCTGACAAACTGGGAAAGGTCTGGATTGGTTTCTGTGTCAGGAGAGAACTGACTCGGTGGCATCGCTATGCAATAGCGTGCTGTTTGCATCCCTGATGGTTGTTTTCTGCCCCTTCTTCAGGGATCTCCAGTTACTGTTGTTCCTGTTCCATTTAATAAAAATAGTGGGTGCTTAGACTCCTGCGGCGGGGGACAGGACGATGGACACATTAATAGCTTTAGCTAACTTCCTTTGTGGAAATCCAAAATAGCTGTTAACTTTAACACAGAGGTTAGAACAGATGGCTTGCTGGCACTTTGTGTTATTTCCAGTTAAGCTACTCTGTGAAATCATTCTCTTTAGTTGCTGAGAAAAATCTCAACCATACTGTGATGCCCTGATTTTTAAACTGATAACTAGTGGCACTGTGTAGTTCTGATTAAAATAGGTTGAGGAAACAAGGGAGCTCAAGTGCCTGTCACAAATATCAAAGCAGTAACGTGAATTCTGAGGTACTGGGATATGAGCAGTGGATAGGAGGTCTGGAGGCAGTTGCTGAAATACCTTCCCCTCACAAAGAGTGCCTGGCTACAGCAGGTCTGTGAGCAGGTCAACATGTGTGTTTGAAAGGATGATGGCATCCATGCTCAAATGTTGGATCCAGGCATGTTTCGGCATCTCCCTTCTCACTCTCTCCAAACCTCTCTGTGAAGGGGAGGCGGAATTGATTTGTTGGGAAGTGAACCTACAAACAGGTAGGTTCCTAGGAAAGGAGGTCTGACCTCTGCCCAAACAGTACTTTAATTCTAGAAGGAGGGACAGCTGGCGCTCCTCTGGCTTCCCTTCCTCTGAGGGCAGGACAGAGCTAGTTGTGGAAGTGCAGAAAGAATAAGAACAAACTGCTGCTAGGAAAGGGAAAGCATAATTGCAGCGGAGAGTGCAAGTGAGCAACTATTACTACTTTAATGACAAGCTAGTAAGTGCCAGTAACTCAACACAGACCCTTTTATTTCTGGACGCTCTTGCCTCAGACTTAATTGGTGTGCCCTTCCTTCCTTCAAAAGTGGGGCGGCTCTGAGTGGCGCCTTCCCTTGTTAGCTCAGTAATCTGGCCAGGAAATGTTCCATAATAGATAGAGGCACTATTGGTCCTCGTCTTTCTTTGCGGAGGGTCTTAGAAGGTGCAAATTTCCTGGTATTGCTGCAGCTTGATGTTCCCGAACTGGGGTAGTTAGCGTTCTCTTCCTAGGGTCCAATGTTTCCTATATCCATGTAGTTCAGTGATGAGAAAATTGGACCTCAGATGTAATAGCACTTCCTATTGTTAGGGATAATGTTTTAGGGTGGCAGCAATAGCAGGGAAGTCTGAGCAAAAGTTAATGCTGAAGTCCTCAGAGTTACAGCCCATCAGTGCTACTGCTTTCTTAATTTTCTATGCCCTCCAAACACCATCCTTAAGCCTAGACCCGAGGACAAAATGTTTAGAATGTTCCTTGCTGAAAGAGCATAGCAGCTCCTCTTGAAGCTGCGTTTAGAGAGTGTAACTAGCTTTTTATGGATTTCCAGAGTATTTCTCTGAATGTTAAGTTACTTTTCTCTGTAAGTTACCATCTTTGAAGGACACGCTCCAGTAGAACAGCATGCTCTCGGGGAGAAGTTGCACAGACCATGTCTAGCAATCAGGCTTTCCTTGTCACCTGAAGAGGTTTAAATGAATATTTAAAGTAGTTTTAATTTTTTTTTTAAATGACAGTGCTTTTTTTCCAGAAAGACCAGGTTATGGGAGACAATAATTTATTGCATCATGGCTGCCACATGAGAGATGATCTTCTGCACAAGGGAAGGTATGTTATCTGAGAGATAAAATGAGCCTGCATGCAGGATGATAGCATGTTCCAGCTGAAGTCAAGGAAGTAAGACTCAGCTTTAAATTCCAGGTTGTGACCACCCTCACAGTAAAAAAAAAGTATTTCTTTAATCATAAGCGTCTGTCTGTATGTCAGCTTATAAGACTTCACTCCTGATTGGAGTTTTTTCAGTAGTGTTGTTATTTTATGAATGTTAAGGAAGATTAATTTAGTTCCTTCAAGTTAGTCTCCAGTGAATCATCCAGTACAATATATATTGATATAGCATGGAGTTGTTCATTTGACCTGTGTTCTAAATAGTTTTAACAGAGTTAACAATTCAGTTAAAGTTAAATAATCAAAGGAGAGGAAAGTGACATAGGTAAGGGGAGAAAGGCTTTTAGCAGTTATTTGAATGGCTATTATTGTAACTGGGCAGAGAGTTGTAGAAAGCCTTTGCAGGATGTAGGGGGGAGATCCAATGCACGTAATCTTCTCAAGAGTGTGAAAAGGCAGGTGGGAAGGCAGCACTGCAGCAGCAGGGAGCCTGGAGGAAGAGCTCTTGGGTCAGGCTGCGTCATAAAAGAGGGCCATATACATGCCACCATCTGATGCTGGTGGTGATCTTGGTTCAAGTACTGAATGGAATGTGAAGGCTTTAGTCTTATAGATTCAGGTCAATACTTAAAGATTCCAGAGGTGGAAGAAAAGCTAGGAAAGCAACTTAGTTGCTTATGGCAGATTCTGCTTCAGAAATATCTGGGCCAAATTCTCTTACTGTCAGTGGATGGAAGTGCTGCTGATGTGCCTTGCTCTTGCTTACTTACGTCATCAGAGAAATTAGTTGCTTTTGACTTTGATAACCATGGAAAATACTGGAAAAAATCTGCGTATCTATATAATCTGTTCTTTCATTCTAAGAAATTACTTATATCTTCTTAGGAGTGTTGTGATGCTGTCATTATGATAAATACATCACGGAGATGTATGCTGCCACTTTGCAGATCTTTTATAGGATGACTTAAAGGTTTGAAGTTTTGCTAAATAGGTGAATTATACAAAGGCTTAATATCTCACTTGTCTTACAAAACCTAAATGTGCTTTTCAGGTGGTTTTACTGGGTTTAGAGCACATTTTCCTGCTTCCATCATCACTAAAGTGAATGCAAGTGCATGACATGACAGCCTTTTTGCTTCTAAAATTTAGTGCAACTTAGCTATATGTGTTCCCTTCCTTTTTTTGCCCACAGCTCTGCTACTGAATGTGCATTTGGGGAATAACTGAGTGTTGATAAATTTCATGGAAAAAACTGTTCTCTGCTTTTATACAGAGAACCAGTTTTGGTCAGTACATGAGACATAAAAGTCTATAAGCACTGCAGATCAAAGTCTTCTCCATAGACACCATCTAGCCTTTTACAGAGAAAAAGTATATTTACTCCTAGATCTTTTACTGCATCAGATGAGTCTTTTCCCCTTGCAGCTATTGATGGGGTCATTTAAAAGTAGATTAGTTCCTCCAGCTACTCATGTCCTTTTGTCAACATCACAGAAACAGTATAGCAAACAATTTCCTTGTCTGCATACCTCATAGTCAACCTGGAGAGGAAATTAGTCTCTCTGCAGAGTCTAATGAGGATGCCAAGAGTGGAGTTGGCTTGCTAATTCTATATAGACTGCTAGGTCACAGGAAGCTGTCCTGGATGCCATAAACTTAAAAGAAGCTGGAAATTTCTCTTAGCTGTGCTTGTTCATGTAGGTGTTTTGTTTCCCTCCCGTGCTCTAGATTCCAAAATTTAAGAGCAGATGGATTTAGCAGTTTGGAGATACAAGGGGCTTCCCAAAGGGACGATAATCCTGGATACAACTACACATCTTATCCAGAGGTCAGTGGAATATAATCCCTAAAATACCTCATTCTTCTGAATACTGCCAAAAATTGGGCATGTTATTAGAAAACAGAACAGATGGACTCAAAAGGAACGCATGGCTAAGGCAAATGCATGAGAACACTAGTGTTTGACATCTCACTTCCTTGTGGCAAGGCATCCTTTCTCAGAGCTTATGCAAACTCCCACTTCATATTCCTTAAAGAAGAGGATGTTAGTCAGTCATGGGCTCTGTCTGAAAATGAATGGACACATAACTGAGTGAGTCTTTGAAAAATGAAGCCAGAGCTCCTTGACTGAGGGACTGCAGCGAAATAGGCTTGGAAGGCTCCTTAACTTATTTTGGCTCTGTATAAATTTCTCCTGGATTATCTCCTGATATTTTTGTAAAGACAACTGGTATTAATGGCACATGATAGAAAACATGCTTTCAATTCTGCTTTTTTAAACAGCATGAGGGATTCACATGACCTGTATTGACAAACTATATTTGCCGTTAAGAAGAACAAAGAACAAAACCAAGCAACTTGTATTCAGCAAGCAATACAAAGCTGTAGCTGTGCAGTTGAAAACTGGGCAAACTGAAGTGTAGTCAATGAGGCACACTGTAAAGATCCAAAAATCATGTCAGAGGGATACACAGGAGACACAGAAACAAAGAATATTGTGTATGTCTGTATGGATGGGAGGAATTAGCTGTGCATTGGACAGGAAGATGACTGGACTGAATAAAAGATAACAGCGAGCCCATGAGTGGGCACAAATGGAAGTGTTATTTCTAGTGAAGAAAACGCAGAAAAAAGACTTAAAGCAGCTGCTGCTATAAGTGTGATTCATTTCTGATTACATATGGCAGAGAGGTGGGTGTGTATGAAAGATTAAATTGGAGCAAAAAATGAGAATATCTTTCTTTTTTTAAGTTACTTATGAAATTTGCTTTTATGGAAAGTCTGACTATCCAGTGCATATAGTCATCTCTGCTTTTTCTGAAAGGTAGTTGCCGGCTAACATCCCAGTGGGTAGCACTTGTAGGTGTGCAGTCTGGGGTCAGTGTGTAGCTGTGGGCATGAGGCTGTTCCCATTGATGTCATGGTGCTGTCTGCTGCTGGATGCACCCTGCTGATTACAGGGCTTGAGCAATGGTAATCTTGTCAGTTCATGCCCAGAAAAACTACTTTGAAGAGGTTATATGTATTGAAACTCGTACATGTATGCACTTATGCATATGGCTTATGGCATTTGGGATGGGGATCTAGTTTTACTTATTCTGCCCCAGTACAAGGAAAACAGTTCAACTGGACTGCAAGGCAAGAATTGGCCAGGCTTCCCCAGAGGGCAGGGTGGTAGTTCTTAAACATTCACTTGCTGCAGCAGCCTAGCAAAAATGAATCACCTTTGGTTTGGGGTGAGGGATTCCCAGGGTGATCTTGAAAAATGTAAGATATTCTTACATCTGTCACGCTGGGTATGTTGCATTATGGATGTAAATACATACGTGGTTATAAATTCTAATTTAGCCTTTCAAAGTGCTTCTATCTTGCTGGACTGTATTCCTGAACAGGATCACTAAATGAGAAGACCTCCTTAAAAACTGAAGACTCTTCCTCATTACTTGGCCATCATAGTTACTCCTTACTTGTCCTGTTTTGTAGTTACTGGTTGGTTTGAGATGAAGTAAAATACGACATCTGAAGGTTTGTACTCTTGTCATTGGCTTTGAGATTACAAGAAATTAAGCACTAAGACCTGGAGTGCCTTTGAGTGATCTGTAATTACTCTCATTACTAACATTACTCATTACTAACATTGCTGCAAATAGTCTCAGTGCTTTCTTTTAAGGGTAAGGAAAGGAGGTGGGTTTAAGTGTTTCACAAATCTCCCCATTGGGGAAAAAAGAGTGATGGGTTCTGGAGTAAACGACATCCTGCTCTTTCCACTTGACAGGGTTGTACTTGATAAATAAGGAATGACCCTCTCAAAAAAGGCCTTTCTTTATCTGCTTCTGTACTACCGGGTAATGACTCACATGTAAGCTGACATCAGAGATGGTCTAAAACAGCTTGTCAAACCTGTGCAGCAGCCTTCTGTCCCTGTGTCCCATGAGGCTGGGGGGGTTCCCTGGTGGCTGGGCACAATGGGGGCTCCCCAGGAGGGTCTGTCCCACTGCCCCAGCCATGAGCAGGGCAGCCGGGGGCCCTGCGGCACCTCCCTGGGGACAGGCCAAGGCCAGATGGGGATGCGGACCCATGGGTGGGCCTGGCTTGGCAGAGCCCACGGCCGCCCAGGGCAGGGCTGTGGGGAGCTGGAGACCAGCCCTGCTGGGGCATTGCTGGGGCAGGGGCTGATGGCCCCAGGGGCTGCAATGGCCTGCTGGGCCACAGGGGCAGGGCAGGGACAGTCAGGCCTGGTGGTGCCCTGGGGCACTGACAGCAGCTCCTTGAAACAAACTCTTTGGCAAAAGCAACATTTTCTTTAATGTCTTTTCCACAAAAGAAGTGTTGAGAAGGAATTGGTGCTGCTTGTTTGGGCCGCTCCTCCAGACCACTTGCTGCCTGCTCTGGGCTCTCCTTTCCCTGTCCCTACAGCTCAGGCTGTTGGTGGCCAGCCCTCCCCTCAGCCACGAAGAGCCTGGCTGCTGCCATAGAGTGACTGGGGGATAGCACTGTCTATAGCATTACCTTTCTATTTCTGTCAATAGCATTACCTTTCTATTTCATAGGTGCCCTGCAAGTACCTTTTGGTTCAAATTAGCTTTGCTGTTTATTTCTTGTGTATGAAGCAAGGTACCGGCTTGTGGTGGTTTTGGGACCTGGAGTGGTTGTATGTAGTTAGGAGCTACCTGAGGCTTGCGGAGGCCCACCACGGTCACTGCGTTCCCTCTCAGACTTACCTCCTTGTTTTCTGTAATGAATCAGAGGCAACTTCTTGAGCCACCTCTGCATTATTAGCTCTGAGTTTCACACTCTGCTTTGCATTACACTGTATCTGTTGCAACAAACACCTTACTGCAGAGATTAAAATATACAAGGCAGAGAAGCAGGCAGATGCAGAAACATCTGACTGAATAAATACAATCTAGACCCTGTCAGGTATTCTCACTAAAATTGTCATTACTGCAAATGTCTGTTTCCATCTCCGTTTGAAGTCAATAAGGTCTGGCCCAGTATCTCCAAAAATGTGTTGCATAAAGATCTGGCAAAAGCTTAAATGTTCTGCTGGAAGAATTTTTTTTTTTTCATGTGATGAGACTTTGAAACTGCCTTGCTGAATGGAGTTGGACTTACTGAATTTGTTTATTAAACTTTTAGATAACATGAAGCTGGGAGGGACTCCTTAGCCTGTCCTCCAGTGCACATGAATTTGCAAGGTTCTTGACAACCTGAAATATCCCAGGGGGGAAAAAGGGGCACAGTGCAAGAGCAAAATGCTTAGTGTGAAGGCAGCAGTGACTAACAGCACAAGTGGAAGGGAAGGGGAAGAACTTTTTAGGTGGAAAAGGAACTGGAAGTTGAAGCTGAACACCAGACAAATGTTGACTCATTGTCATGTTGTGAAAAGGTAAACAACCTTCCCAGATACTTAAACAGAAGAGTGTACAAGACTTGCAATGAGACTGGCTTGCCATTTAGGAGAGGTAGTCTGGGTCACCAACCCAGGTCAGAAGCAAATGGTCGAATGTAAAGAGAAAGGACTGAGAAGCAGAAAATGTACCAACTGCACCATCTCTCAGTATTCTGTTTTCAAGGTAAGCGGCCATATGGATAAGTAAAGGCTACTGTTGGAATGGTAATTTATCTGCCTTCTTGCTCTGGAAACTGAATATAAGGAATAACGGGTGTAAACTGAATTGATGAATTAAATCAGACATGATAGAAACTCTCAGGCAGTGCAGTGCTGCAGAAGTCATGAGGTGCGTCAGTGGAAACCAAAGAACGTGTCGCTAACCTGTTGTAATAGCCTGACACCCAGTATGTGTGCTGAATAGGGATAGAGGCCTGGACTAAAGGACTTCCTGAGGGCCCTTCCAGCACTCTTGTCTGTTTTAGATTGGTTAAGATAAATGCAAACACTAGGGAAGCTACGTAGTGGCAAGTTGTATGTTGAAGTGCTATGCAAAAGGCTTGCCACTTGCATCTCCTGCCTCAGTTTTGGGAGCAGGGAGAAAGCTCCCTTTCTTCCTGTGGGAAGGAGCTGTGTGCTCACAGAAAGCATCCTGATCTGTTAGGGTGAAACTCCCTCCTTCCCTTCACCCCAGTATGGCGGCCCAGGCACACTTGACTGCTACTGAAACTATTGTTTTCACCCTCACTTCTATGGTAATGAGTTCTGTGTCCATAATCTTGTATCACACAAATGACTAATTGTGAACTTCCTTCTGCATATTAAAAACACTAATCTTGTTATGCCAGGGATCCCTGATACAACACTACCCAAATACTTGTCAGATTAGCAGTTCTGTGCTTTGGAGGCATTTAAGTTGCTGCATCATGCAGTGGTGCCTAGGTTTGTACTTGCCTTAATCCATGACTCTTGTGAGGTGTGAAGACCCTCCTTGCAACTGAATGCCAACACAAACCACTGTAGACCATGAGGGTGGATATGTAGAGGAAGACGGGCACAGGTCTGGAACAGGCCCAGCTAAGTCATAGCCCAGACGTCTGCAATAACTGATGACCACGCAACAGATGACTTGGTGAGAAAGGACAACTGCATGTCTACTCCATGTTTCTCCAGTTCACGGACTGGGTATCAGAAGGTTGTTTCTTCACTACTTTGTGAGCATTGCCAAATTGTTTTGTCTTGGGAAGAGTACTCTTGGCTCCTATTTCTTCTCTTTTCCTGATATTTGCCTCACCTATATTGAAGAGATTTGCTTCTCCCCTCCCCCTCAGCTAAAAATGAGTAAGTAACTGGTTTCTTCACAATCTTCCCTTGCAAGAATACACCCCTACTTCTTCTAGTAGTAGTTCTCTATCTTTCCTAGCTTACGATCAACTTTTTGGTGGCAAATTGCACAGAGTTCCAAGTAAGGTTTTACAGTCCCTGTTCAAAGGTACCAATAGGTCGCTATCTCCACAAAAGATAACTAAAAAACTGCCTAATGCTACCTAGAAAGCCACTGTTTTAGAAGTCAGTTGTGCATCACTTTTCTGCAATATAAGAGATTTTTTTGTCTCTGATTTGAGCAGATAAGTAGAGAAAAAACTTGCATTACTGGTCTGTAAGTGTGTGACTTTGCCCTTTTTTTCTGTTGCATGTAGTCCTCTTTAGATTTATTCCAGCCAACAAATCCAGCTACTGTCTAGTAGGATGATCAGTCTGACATTGCCCATGAGTGTCTTGATCATACACTGATCTAGTTCAATGTTCCAGTAATACATGGAACAATCACTTTCCAGAAATCACCTACCTTCATACAGACAACTCCTCTCAGTCAAGGATCTGGATAAAGAGGAGACATTAATACTCTTACTCAGCCCTGTTGCTGCCAATTAACAAGTACCTAGCTAGAAACAGAACAGATAAATTCAACTATCCTGTAAGTAGTATCTTAGATGCTTACCCACTAAAAATGATTCTGAGGTGACCTGTCTATGACACAAATGCTCTGTATTTGTCTTGATGTCCTTGATTAGTCTTTCCTCCAAAATCTGTTCAGTCTTTGAGGAGTACTGAGATCAGAGTAACAAGTTTAAAGTCACCAGGTCTGTTATTTCTATTTAAAAGTCTTTGTTTTCTCAGCTTAATGTGTTACCTTGAACTTGGATTCACTTAGGTTCTTGTTATGCAGCTCCTAGTATTTCAGGATTAAAACCAGAAAAATGTACTAAACTGCAAGATTTTAATTTTTCATGTCTTTGTCTCTGCCATGGGTATTGCAGCTTCTGGTGTCCTGTCCTGAAACTCATGAAACTTATTCTCTTATGATCCTCATTAGTTGCCTTGAAAATGAAGGCAAAATGCTTGCCTTGGCAGCGGAATCACTCCTAGGTTATCATGAATCTCTGTGTCCTGAAAATTGCACTGACCTCACTTCCTCCTCCTTCCCATTTGTCCCCATTTTATTTGGTTAAAAGAGCCTTTTGGCTCTTCCTGAACAAGGTACAGCTATTCCTGGTTAAGAGATGAGGGAGTGTAGCCAGAAGTGCCTAATCCTACAATCTTACTAGACTGGGGTAAATACAAACCACGTTGAGCTCTGTGAGCGCAGATTATAGTACCAGCACCTATTTGCTCTCTGCGACAGATGGTGGGTGTAAAATATTCAGCTATGGATACTTTTGAATTGGTATTGTCAAAGTGGGTACTGAATATGAAATTGTTCTAGGAATATGAAATGGACTTGACACTGTTAATGCTGTTGTAGAGACTGTACCAGTTTGTAACTTTTTCTGTTCTTTCTGGCTGTTGGCTATTGCTCCCTGAATCAATGAAAAGAAACTAAGTGAGCATTAGTTTCTTTCTAAAAGCAGCCAATTGTATTGTATGTTGAACCAGAAACATTTGATAGCATTTTATGGGCAGATATTGCAGTTGAGTGAGTGAAATGTTAAAATACAACCCGTACCTTTTCTTCAGGTCTTTTTCTGAAAGGTTGACTCAAAAGGGGGTTGAGTATTGACCTGGAGCGGCTTGACATCGAGCAGTGGGCTACCAATTGTTCTAATGTCAGCTTTCTTCCTAAGATAAAAGGGAGATGGGTTTCTTTCTTTTTAGGCTGAAATGGGCAGCTAAAGGGAGAATGCTTCAGCACAATACTTTAATCAGAAAAGGAGCAAGAAACAAGTATAACAAAAGCTGTTCAAAACTTTACTTGGAAGCTTTCCATTTCTGCTGAATCCTTTTAATCTGTACTATAACCTTTTCCTAACCTGCTCTTCTCTGCTGCAGCATTATGTTTCTCTAATTGTATTTTACTTCCTAGAATCCTTTGCTGTCATAAAAACGAACGTTTCTCTTGTGTCTTAATATAGATCCTACTGATATTTCACATTTTAACATCATGTTCTTAGTCATTATGAAACTTCCCTTTTTTTTTTTATTCTTCTGGGCTCTGCTGGACACCATGTCCCCACTGTTCCTGTTAAAAGTGCAGGTAGTCCAGGGCAGGGGTTCATTATTCAAATTTTGCTGCTTAGTAAGCCAGGCTTTTTGCAGTTTTGCTCTGCCCCATGTGCCCAGATCCATTCCTGTGGGAGGAGAAGGTAAAGGTCTTCCAGGTAGTGAGTTCTCGCCTACCTTATGCAAAAATAGCTCATAAGGGTGACAGCCTTTTGAATTGCCCTTGCTGAAGGATGGCTTGCTTGAGTTCAGTCCTTTTTAGACAGCACATTTGTAGTGAGAAGAGCCTGTAGGCTCTAAAAGCATCTCCTGTGATGAAAAAGCTAGTTGATGTCAAGAGGCAAGGCCATGTGAAACCAGACTATGCCTGTTCTTGCATTCATAGTGTCACATAAAGATGACAGCTGGTACTTCTAACTTACCACAATGATGGCCAGATGCCCCTGACCACGCTGCTCACCCACACCCGCTACAGCTGATGTTCCAGATCAGAGTGCGTAGGAGATGCTATATGTGAACAACTGTCACACCCACCACAACATCAAACTTAGCATTAAAAGGCTGGAAGGCATGCAGTGTGCAGCTCAACAAAATTTGAGTTTCAGATCTAATAGGGGTGGTGCTTATCTATGGGTTTGCTTATCCCGTGGTTAATCAACCTTCTGTTTAGATGAAGGTTGCACTTTGGATGTGTCAGCTGCCCCAGCATAGAGTTTGGAGTGAGCATTTTATTGGGACTGAGGTGTGAATTCATCTGTGCTCCTGCTGCCTAATAGAAGAGACTAGTCAAAGTTTAGAAGCTAATGCATTGAGTAATGGGCCCAATTCTTTGCAGGAAGCATTTAAGGAATATTCTCCCTTCTCCCCCCTCACTTGTGTTGGTGGGGGTGGGAATTTGGTCTCCTATGTCTGGTTCTTCCCTCGCTTGCGCAGCGTGCCCTGGAGCCCCTTAGCCCCCAGACTTTGGTTCTAGAGGCAGGAGGATGTGGCCAAAACCAAGTGGTAATTTCTATAAAGAAAACCAAATGTTATGTTTAAGCAGTTTTGGTGTGGCTATTGCTTTTCTTTTCCTCTTTGAGACTAGCTAAACTCACTGTTTGGCATACTGGTGGAGCTTGAATGCTTCCTAAAGAAAGGAGACACACAAATATATTTTAAATTTTGCTTTCTGTGACCACTGGTGTAGACAGCCATTGTAAGATGCCTTGTCTGCAATTTAGAAGGGGGAGGAGAAAGTAAGCAACCTTTTAAACTCAAGTAAAAAAGTTAGGTCTTCTAAGCATGAGTCTTTAAGTGCCTCTTTTGTTGTGTATTTGAGGACTGTCTACTATACAATTCTTGTATAGTTATTCCTGGTTTTGCACAGACTGCGTCACTTGACATTATAGTAATTCTACTGCTAACTTGTTTGGAGCTACCCTCGGCTATAAGAAACATGCATAATCTCACTTCAAAAACAGGCACTTCAGTGTAGTGTTGCACTGGTGCCTAAGAATAATTTGATCCCTGTAGCTTAAGGTGGAGTATCTGCCTCTGCGGGACTGGAGCCTAAGAGACCCTGAAAGAGATTAGTGTTGTCGGTTAACTCCCAAACTGTAGCCTCAAAAATTTCTTAAGAGATCCCTTTTGATGTTTGTTGAAAAGTACAGCCCATTTGCTTTGACTATACAAGGAGCTTAAGTGCCTGACATTGTTACATGCCTAAAA
>VZTV01081464.1:334-20567 GCA_013400875.1 Anhinga rufa | reverse complement strand
GGTTAATAATCTGCATGGCTGACTGCACAATGAGTGTATACTCTGAAAATGTATTTCCACTAGAGAAAAACACAAGACTGTTAAACATCCTTTTGATTTGTGAGTGACACAAATTAAAAAACTCAAAGGTGAGTGTTGAGGAATATTAATATAGTACATTATCCTTTGAATCCAGGGAAGCGCATAAGCACATGCTTGAATAAATGCATATGTGGTACTACTTTAATGATGTAGTACATAACATGCTAAAAGCAGGGTGACGTGAAAACTGCTATACCAACGCAAAAGTACCCCTGAGTGACACTACCCCCTCCGCCCCCCAGTTCTTGGGAGAAGAATAGTTTTCTAGGGGAAATGGGAAATGACTCATTTTCAAAGGAAACTGATTATACTGGTATAAAACCTGCAGGTAGGTCAGCTGAAGCTTACAGGGTTTGAGCATGCATTTGGCTCTCTGCTAAAGTGAGGGTGAGCTGTGTCTGCTAGGCTGTTTTAGTCCTGAATGCTATTATTGAAGAAGTCTAGGACAGTGTTCTTCAAATGTTTTTGACCATGCACCCTTATCAGAAGTTTTTAGAGCAGGTACCCCCAATCTATGTATATTTACTTATTTATAAATTATATACATGCACTACTGTACTAATATACTACATACATTATGAAACATACACAAAAGTAGAAATTAAAAAATTATGAGATAAAGATGAAATACACTATTTAAAAACTTTATTTTATTGATTAAGAGTACAAAAAATACTTTCTTCCAGCACCCCAATAGATTGTCTTGTGCACTCTCTGTGGTGGGCGCACCCCACGTTGGAGACCACTGCTCTAGAGGCTATGAAAGGATCTTGATACGAGGTTCGTATGTGCGTAAGCAGACAGTGCCTGGCAAGCAGGACTGTGGTCATTTGTGTCCAGCTCTGCCAGATTGCTTCAGTTCAGGTCCAGAGAGAGAATTTCTGTAAAGTGGCGTGCCTCTCTCTGCCAGGCGTACTCCCAGACCCAGATCTAGTATTTAGCTGTGAGGAAAAGCGGTATGTTCACCTGCTTCCTGTCTTTTCTCTCCCTTCTTCCTCCTCCCCAAATAAATATCATTCTAGCTTGCCTAGCGGGCTTGAGGTTTTGATGACACTAGGCTATAAAAACTCCAGGCCCAGCCTTGCTAATAATCTGAAGGTTTTTTTCCCACTAAAACATTGATGGGGGTTATAGCACTTAGGACCTAGTTGAATCTGGCCCTAACGGAGGAATATAATCAGTTCTTGATGTGGAAGGGAAAATGCTACCTATTCAGGGCCATTCACAGTTAGTGAGGAGGAAAGGAGCTGCATCAGAGATGATGGAAGAAGCTGATGGGGTTGAATGAGATAGAGCAGGTCTCTTTTCTTAATTTTATTTTATGAGGCGGTCAACATAAATAAAGAATGGAGAGAAATGTTGCTTAAATGAGAGACCTTTGTGAATGTAGCAACAAGCAGCCGAGGAAGTGGAAGGCCAATGCAAAGGGGCAAATCTGTCTATAATATAAAAACAGCTTTAACAGTTAAGTCTGGAAGGCTTAGGAACCAGGAGGCTCCCTGTGGAGATACGTATTTTTCTTCTGTATTTGCCTTGCTGTTCTGCACACAGAGCCAAGAGAGGGGGGAGAGGCTTAGCAATCAAAACCTGAGGTTCTCAGATACTCCTTTTCCTGGGGGATTCCATATTCAAACCACTTAAAAACCAAATCAGAAAATGAAAGAAGGTTTGGAAACAGAGGAGCATTCTTGACGCCAGAGCTGCGATGCTCTGGCTGGAGCAGCAGCATAGGCTGATTTCTCCCAGAGAGCAAGATGACACTGGGGTTTCTGATAAATGAACACCAACTGAGGCAGCGTCTCAGTAAGCACATGAGATCTCAGCTTTCTAGAAAACACAGCGGTAAAGAGGCAGAGATGCTTGGATGTCAGTAGTAATGAAGGGAAGAAGAGTTTCGCAATGTGAGAGCAGTGACTTGCTTAAATAACCCTCGATTGTTTGTTATTTAAGTGGAGTCTGTGAGGCAGCTAGAGAATTGAGTTTTCCTTGTAGAAAATGTTGTGGTGCTAGATAAACACTGATGTTCTCCACACAGATACTGGGCACTTCCTTGCCAGCAAGAACTGGCCAAGGCAAGAAAGGGACTTGCAACAGCAGCTCTATGTGAGTTGTTTCACATCTGCTATGAAATTAAATTGATTTTGGTGGGCTGGCTGGCAGGGCTCTACAGAATAGTACATTTCTGCCTTTGCTCACTCGCAGAAATATGTACGTCACCTTTTTGGTGTTTTGTTTTTAAGCCCACAGAATTTGAATCCACTTAAAGATTTTGAATGCTGCTTCCATTATGTTGAGAATGATTGAAGAGGGTGTAGGTGCAGCATGCTCATATCTGTGGATTGTAGGAAAAGAGGCAGGGAATACAACTTTCAACACTTTCATGTAACATTACGCTGACTTCAAAATGAAAGAGAAAGAAAAGTCTCTAGCGGCAGACCTACTTCAGCAGTAGTTATGGCATTTGATCTGGGCTTACCTGCTAATTAGGTATTCCTTGCCAGAAAGGGTTTAATGGAAAAATTATGTATGAAAGTATAACTGTAGATGTCAGTCCTGTGTTAATTCACACGGGCCAGCGCTTAGGAGCAAGGGAGAGAAGTGGAACAGGAATCAGAGGGGTTTGGGACATCTAATTTTTATTTTGAGCAGCCACAGGCTGGCTAGGCAGAGGTGCAGGACTTTATTCTGTGACTTACAACTGAGTAACATACAGTTGGACACACTCCTAACCAACGCTGACCCAGCTGACCGCCTGTTGTATCTGACAACTAAACCCTGTCTTGAAACATGTATCCTTATAAACAGCTGTTGTAGACTTGAAGAATTCATGCTAACATAAGCCTCATGTCATCACTTAAGTGAAATGCCAAGAGAACGGGAAACTTTGAGGTATGGCAGTGTCTCAAAACCACAGGAGGAAGGCTGGGGAAAGCAGCAGAGAAGTGGAACCTGGGGAAGGTCAGGGCCAGATAACAGCAAGCAGCTGGGGAAGGCTGGGAATGTGCAGAATGGAGCAAAGGAAAACAGGGCATAGGTCCCAGTGCCAGCCCGAGGTATGGATAAGCCAGAAGCACAGATGATATGATTAGCTGAAGATAGCAGAGCATATCAGTCACAGAGCAAAACATTTAGAGAGGCTGACTCCCAGTTCCTGAACTCAGGAAGTATTTGCTCTGGCTTGGTGGGCAGGCAGTTTGGAAGGGAAGCACTGCTTTTGTCTTTGAGCAGCAGTCAAAATCCCCAGCCCTTATTTAAATGAGACCTTTTCCAGTTACTTGCCACTGAGTAAATAGATTCCGTCATATAATGAAATCACAAGCCAGCCTGATATGAAAACAGCAGTTTACATGTTTCCCCTTTAAGAAAATCAACCTATGAGTAGATAACAGCATGCAGGACAGTACACGGGGCCAGGGTTTACAGAGGAAAAACATAATCAGAAAATTCCTTATTACTATGTTAGTAAAACATTACCTTAAGCATGCCATTGACTGTCTATAGCCTCTAAATCAGTCACAGGCTTTTGTTCCAGACAGGTTCCTCCGATCGTGGAGGATTTAGCTCTGGTATAGTAATGCAAAGATCTGTTCTGAGCCCTACTGTGAAGACTGTGCACTTCTATAAGAGGAAGACTATAGCTAGGAAATGTGAAGCCCCAGTCACTGAGGTCTCAAGCTATAAATGTCCTAATCTGTGGTTACAGAATGGGAAGCTATTATTTCTGTTGTGATAATGCCCAGAAGCCTCTGTAGGAACCCATATAGGAAGTGCTTGGCACTTTGCAAACAGAGGACATGCTTTGCTGTGGTTCTCCCTGTGTTACTAATTTAAATTTACATTGCAGGTACATCCTGTATAATTGTACCTGCAGATTCAAGGAGCTGATATTTGGGCCTGGTTTTTATGTAGCAGAAAGATTCATTGGCTTTGTTTTCCACTCCACTACTTAATATGACCCAGATTTCATCACCAACAACTGTTGGGTTTTGTTTTTGTTTTTTTTTTTTGTTTGTTTGTTTGTTTTTTTAAATGTAAGCACACCATGAAATTCTTTGAAAATCTCTGTTGCTGCTAGGTCCAAAATGAGAAATACAGGCTACTTCCTCCTTTTATAAGCTTACAGTGATTAAATCCTGTGGGGTCTTTCAGCTTTTATTGATTCATATGTTGGCAGCCCCCAAGAAGAGTGGAGAAGATGATCTGCAAGTGTAGCTGTGACCTGGTCTGATGGATGGCTATGAGTAAGCAATGCCTGTCTGGTGACCTCAAACCTTTTCCTTGCCTGATCTCAGAGTACAGCATACTAAGACTGGAGGAGATGGACTTTGGCTCCAGAGTAACACAGCATCTCTCCTAAAGGCTGTGGGGGCAGACACATGATGCTCTTCTTTGCAAACCTAGTTCCATTGCCTAGTTCCTGCCTGCTTGTGCCCTGGCCGCTGTGCAGCACGGTGAGGGACATGGGGGTAGCTGCCTATCGAGCACTGAGCAGTTACGCTGGCTGCACACACTCGCTGGGCAGAGGTTGCAGGAGCAGTGCTGTGTTGCTGAGGGACTGCTATTTCTAGATCCCGCTCTGACTTCACTGCGCTCTTTAGCTCCAGGTTGTGCTTCTGGCTTGCTCTCTGCAGATACAACTCCCTGAAAGCCTTCCCTGGGGGTACAGTGGTTTGTAAACACGTCTGAGTCACCCTGGACTTAACACAGGCAGTACAAGTAGTAAATCCACCTTTTTGCAGAGATGATTGCATTTTAATTTTTTTATACTTTGTTATTGAATGCTCTGGTTTCTTAAAACTGAGAAGTTCCGGGTTTTTAAGAGTTACTCGGAAGCCTAAGCAGTTGGAGTGCTGTGGAGTGCGTCATGTATCCTGCATGTGGTAAGAGGATTAGGGATGTTGATGTCCATGGTATATACGAGTAATTTATTGAACTTTCCAGCACTTGGCTATCCTGACTACAGATGTTCAGACAGCCTGTGGCACTGATCTTTTCTAAGAGCAGGCAGAACAAGGATGGAAAAAGGCATGCTAACAAGAGGGACGGGAGTAAGAGAGTGAAAAAACAGAAAGTGCACAAAGTGATGTGCATGCATAAAGGAGTCCTGGCCCTAGCAAGGGTTGCAAATACATGACCTCCACTTGCATCCTCTTAACTGTCCTACAAAAATATTTAGTCTTTCCTCTGCCCCTAAGCCTAATGCACCAGCAAGGAACATGTGGTTTGTAACTGCTTGTCCCAAGGTTTTTGAGGGTGTTCAGGAGGAACATGGAGAATATGAAGTGGGAAAATGACAAGTTTAAAAGCAGCTGTGTAAATGCAGATGTGTTATGATCTCTTATAGAGATGGTACAGCCTTTAAATGAGGGTGCCTGTGACTGAAGTGTTGATATATTTTATTATTACGATCTCTAAAGTGACGAGAGTTCCTTTGCCTCCCGAGCACAGCAGAGAAACCTTGTCTTACTGGGCAGATTGTGAAGCTCACCTAGAAATGCATGGGCATGCTTTCCTACAGAGAGCAGTAAAATCCAAGGGAGGCTGGTACAGCCCAAAGGAAGCAGGTTTGGAAAAATAATCTGAATATCATCCCCACGGAGCTCCTGGTATGTGCCTCCTCGGGCAGATTCTGGGTTTTGAGCTCTTTTATCTGGGCTGCAGCAAGAGCGCCCTGCCAGTCACCCTCTCCCAAGTGGGTACAGCAGTAGGGGCTTAGTTCTGTGCATGAGAAGTAGCACTGAACGCTTTGGGGGCTACGCGCTTACCCTAACAACTATTCTCACTCCTCTCCAGGAAGAGGCTGTAGCTGCTGGGAAGCAATTGCCAAGACCAGTACTGTAGCTACCTTAGCTCATGTGGGATGGGATGAATCATCAGGAGGTTCTGTACTGAAATGAATGTTCTTGCATGAAAAGGTTATTTCTAATGCTTTACTGAACTGTCTGGATTTCCAGTTGATATATTTTTTTCATTATTTTTTAAAATAATCAATTTTTGAACAAAGCAGAAAACCATTTCCTCATGAGACTTGCTCAAAAACAGGTTCATTTTTCAGTGGCATATGTGTGTGTTGCATGTAAATGCAGGAGTTGAGCGAAGGCTTTCAGCATCTCATTAGTTGGGTCACTTGCTTATTGACTTTTATCTACAAAAGATAAATTAAATGTCCTGATGATTTGCCTGGAAAACATATTAGGCTATTTTCCCTTCTTCAGACACAAAATCCCTCCTTTGGAGGCAGGGTCCTGACATCAAATATTCCTAATGCTTATACAGATGGATTCTTATTTTAATTTGCTGGAAAGGAGCGAGTTGCATGTGGGTAGTGGTACTTGTGAACATTGTGCACTAGAACAGGCCAGGAGCCCAGAAGAGAAAGATATAAAGGTGGATTGCATCTGCAGAAGTTGCTTGTGTGGAGCCCCCACCGTGGGACCATCCCAAAGCAGCCTTCTGGGATTTAGCTGTGAGGGTCACACTGCTGGTAATGGAAGTTGTGCTGACATAAAACTATCTGTGCTGCTCTGTAGAGTTATTTCATAAATGTGCACAGCTGTGCCTACAGCCAGATGTGTAACGGCTCTGTGATCTACCGAAAGCTGTATTACAGATGATGTATGGAGTCAGCGCATTGATGGTTGTCTCTAACCTGATAGATATGCTCAGTGTCAGCTGGACCGCCAGGAGCAGCCAGTCTGCCCTGATAGTTGAGTGCAGTAAAATGTTAATATAAAACTGCAGTGGCAAAAGAAAGCGCAGTGGACTATTGCCATGAAAGCTGCTGCAGTGGGAATTCCCCTGGCGAGGGACAAATGTGGTCAGTCCCACAGCCAAATAAATAATGTGCAAAGGATTATGCAAGCTGACACTATATGGTACTGTTTCAGCATTGACTCTGCTGCTTTACGGTGTTTGGCTTTTTAAAATTCTTTTAAACATAAGACCTTGTACCAGTGTCTGGGAGGTTCAGCTGGATGTTGATAATGGTGATTGGTAGGTTGTAAGATCTCACCACAGAAATGAAGTAAGTATATAATTAAAGGCATCAACATTACCTGCAGTGGGCTTTTTATTCTTTCTACTTCACTTGTCGCAGCTTGAAGGCTTTGTAACTTTAAAACATGATGGTAAACACAAAGAAATACTCTCTTAATTCAATGATTTTTGTCTGTGGCTTAAATCTACCACAAGCATGCTTCCATGGAAGACTGCCGCAATATCCCTCACATCTTCTCGTTCTCAGACCAGTGTTGTTGGTGGCACAACATACATTTGATCAATGGGAAGGGTGTAAGACCTGCCTGCTTGGTCCCCTGAAGATGCCCAGCAATTTAATAATTTTCATATGTCTTATCACGAGTCGTAACCTGTTGAGAGACAGCCAAAATCCTTTACCCTTGGGATCCCATTCTTGTTCTTGGTGCCCCACTGAAGTTCTTCACCTTGTCCAGGCTGAACTGCCAGCTAGCGCATAGCAGCATGGGGCAGGGGGAATGGGCAACACACCTCGGTTATCATGCTGGGCCTTGGGAGGCCACTGCCACATCTAATGGGAAGGCTGTCTTGGCATTGGGTGGGAACAGGAACATTACTTGCCCCGATCTATGCTAGGTTGACATGCTACACTTGACTCAAGGGTTTTGCTATAATGCTGAAGAAAGTGAGATGAGAATCTGGATCCAGTACATAGCAGGGAAACAAGCTGAATTGCAGGAGGTTCCTTAGTTTACTAAATGCTTTGCTAAATTTTACCATTTAGTTTAAATTTTACTGTTTGGTTTACTAAAAAAAATACTTTATTTAATTTGTCATAAATCAGCGCTGTCTGGTGTGGAGGCAAAGGGACTCTTTCAACCAGAGTCAGCACAGAGCAGCTGTGTGCTAGTTTTCAGTCCTTTTTCATTTTTCCTTGGATCAGTTTTAGACCCAGCTTTTAATTCTCTCTGTGGACAGAATTCAGTGCAACATCAGTGTGGATTGCTTTGTTACTGACCCTGTGAGGAAAACAATCCCTTTTAATGCTGGGGAGGGAAGAGGAAGTGCTCTTTCACAGAAGCTGTTTGGAACAATTTTTGTGACTATGGTTATTATGTGCAGACATGGAGGCATTGTCAAATGCTTACTTGCAGAGCTTGGAAAAGTCAAATCACACTGTGCTAAACAGCTTGGAATAAACTTAACTGAAAACAAATATAGAACAAAAGTATATGCTACTGAGTGCCCAGGCGAGGGTGCAAAGTAAGTTTCTGGGGGAAGGCGACCTAGTAAAATCTCACCCAGAAGCCTGGGTTGCTGAGAAAGTCCTTACGGTCTAAGAGGAGAGGCATCTTTGGAAGGACTATGTCCAGTTTCTTCTTTCTCATCTAAGAAAGCCAATACAGTACCTTTTTGAGGGTTGGTGTTTTTTTTTTATTTATTGCATCCTCATAGGTTGGCTTTGAGCTTGAAGCAAGTCCACAGTATGGATCATGCTTTGATCATTTGTATAGAATTCTTGTGCTAGGCGGTCCTAAAGGAAAGTAAGACTCATCTACCAAAATAACGAATGCAAACATCTGCTTGCCCTAAAATATTGGTCAGAACCACATCTGGTATAAATTAGGATGACTCCTTTGACTTGACAAAATAACTTGTTACTGAAGCTTTGGTTGCTTTTTTTTTAATGAAGATGAACAAAATACATGTAGCATAATATCCTACATTAAAGACCTGGGTACTTGCTGCCCAGTTCCTACAGGAGAGCAATATCTGAAATAAACTGGAATAAAACACAGAAGAGAACTGTTACATGCACTTACTTGAAGCTGTCTTGACAGGCTTGTCATAAGACCGTCAAACTGGCTATAGTTTGAGGTACGTTTCTTCCAGGCCATTAAGAATAGAGATGATATGAAAACTGATTTTCTGGCAAGCCAGATAAGGTCCAGTGCTTCCAAAGCTTACGTGAGAGAACTTAGTGGGAAGCCAAAATCCTGAAAAGTCTCACTTGGGAAATATTAAAACATTGGTTTTGTTGCTGTTTTTTTTCAGCTCTTTGTATCGGTCTGTAATCGTTGAGAAGGATGAAAAAGTGTTTAAACTGTCTGTCATAATACATCAATTGACACTTTCCAGGAAAACATTGTGATTTTTTTGATGAATGTGTATTTTCTGACAGAAATCTTCCATCAGCATTTTTTGATATTCTCTAAATAAGACCCCAAAATCACCTTGTGTACTTTTGGAAAGGCAACTTCTGAGGAATATAAAACAGTCTCTAGTCTCTCTTCTTAGGAAGAAGAAATTAATTGGCTTTTCAAACCCTGGCCATTGAAAGCTGTGCCATATGTCAGAGGAGAAAACACTTCCCAATTGCCAGAAAATAACAGGTTCTGGATAGATTTTTCTTAGGTATGTGTCTTTATATAATATACCCAAATGTGCTATTGTTGTGCATGACTATGAATTGTTAGATTTTTGCTCAAAGAGGACAATGAAATGACTTCTAACTCCTTACACTGATGCTTCTACCACTGCTGTGCCTGATTCAGGAGTATTGGGGTCTGCCCAGTTGCTAATGAAGTTAAATTAATTTCCAAGTCAACCCTGGATTAGCTCTGTACAAGGTTTGTTTCCAAACTGTGCAATTTGGCTTGGCATACATATGTTAATGCCCAGGTCTGTCAAGGTAATGGGATATTTTATCATGAACCTTGGTTACGCTTTGAATGAGAGTACTAAGTCTTTAGTACAGCAGAGAAAAAGGAGAAAAAGAAAATTCTCCTACTGCGTTTTCTTCTTGCACATCTGATTTATCCTGCCAATATAAATATCCTGCAATGACAATGCTTTTGACCTCCTTAAGATTTGTATGTCATGCTGTAAGCACTGATAGATCACAGTAGGTTTCAAAACTTTCCATCTTTTATTTCGAGTCTGAACTCTGAGCTACTTAAATAACAGATCGGTAATCAGAACAGGAAAAATGGAAAAGGGTAAAATAACCTATTAACAAAGTGCACTCAAATTAGTCCAACAAACCAGTTAAGTAAAGAAAAAGCAGTTAACTCATCTGGAGTTCATATTTTTCTTGAATTCCTGCTCGGTAAGGAAGGCTAGAAACACTGGTGGGATTGGAGCAGGGGGAAGAACGTGACTGGTGAGAACCCACCCAAGAGATAAGACAGGAGGTTGTAGCAGGATGTGCAGGGACTGCCTGAAGGATGGTCACACAGAAGTTCCACGTAAATCTCTCTGGTTTTTCTCCAATGTGTATGTTTGCTGAGAAGTTGAGTATGCAGCCTGCTCTCTTGCTAGGCATCGGACTCAGTGAGGCTGCTGCAGTTTGCCCTGAGCTGAGTTGAGCCAAAATGGGCTCTGCAATGCGTGCAGCCTGAGGGCAAGGTGCCAGCCTCTGCTCCACAGTCGTGTCTCCAGTACGGAAACACAAACGGCTTTCCCTGCTTAGCTTCTCCATTTATTTTGAACCTATTCTTATGATGTAAATAGCTATGGCTCTGGGGGATATTACTCCTGAGTGCAAAACTGAAAATGCGATCAACCTGGTGAAAATAGGATCTAGTAACAGTGATGATTTGCAAGGTGATTGCTGCTGATTTCACAAGCAAGTTTTTGCTGGTAGACAGGGTAAGAAGGAGAGTTTGTGTGTGCACATTGTATCGTAACAGAGGAATTTTATGTTGTTTTCCATATTCTATCAGGTCACATAAAGCAAGCCCAAAGTGCTAGTGCTGGTGCGTGTGCTGCCCAGCCAGAGGTTACTCAGTAAAGCTCTGTCCCCACCCTGGGTGTGCACAGACCCTTGGGTCTAGCTGGACATTTAGAAACTCCAAGAGTGCTTTTGTGCTTTGACTCTGTAACTTACATTGGAAATCCTGATTGGTTTTTAAAGCAAAAAACCCTATGTAAATAAATCAATTCTCTATGCACACACTTTAGGGCAGAGGAGAGAGAAAAATCTGAATTTGACATATAATCATCATTGTATATTCATTCTGAGGATGGAAGACTGCACAAAACTGCTATTCTATTTGACTGAGTAAAGTTTTGAAAGGTAAACAGTGCGTTGAACTCCTTTTCATATCAGTATTATCTGGATAAGCTGTTTAATGTAAAAATCCTTAAGAAGTGAAAATTCATTATTTAGGTTTCTTATACAGTTGGCCCTATATATGGGATATATTTGTGTACTTAGATAGAAAGTAGTATTTAAATAATTTCTTCTAGGCTAGTCATTAACTATGCAAAACCCAATTCATTTAAAAATTCAGTTTTCTTCCTACAGAAATTCGTCACTCTTGTTTTACTGCATATCAGTAAATTATGAATCAATTGTGCACACTTTGGAATAAGGGCTTTTATTAAGACAATAAGATTATACAGGGCTTTCAGAATTATATTTAACAATTAGGTTGCTGTTTGAGTCAGAAAGTTATTCAGCTCACTTTTTTAGAGCTGTGTGGGTTCTGCCTGGCCAATGGGATACAAATCTTGTATATTTATTTCAAGAAAGAGAGCAGATAGGAGATTCTGTGTGGCTGGAGCAGGACTGCTGGTTAAGAAGGGATTGTCTTATCCAGTATACCTGGCACTTTTCCATATTCACATGTCAAAGTAAACTTGTGCAGCTGCTGAAAATTTAATTACATCAAAAGTACCTTTTTGTGCTTCTGTCTGCTCTTGACTTTCTAAAGACGGAGTCCAGCACATACCTATTGTCCATATCCACCTGTCTCAAGACCAACATATTTCACTTCATAAGACTTAATGCTCTATGAATGCATCATG
Organism: Anhinga rufa; assembly: GCA_013400875.1. Lineage (NCBI taxonomy): Eukaryota > Metazoa > Chordata > Aves > Suliformes > Anhingidae > Anhinga > Anhinga rufa. The sequence goes on along the minus strand of VZTV01081464.1, from coordinate 8,699 downwards.
TTTGCTGTATGCAAGATTTAAAATGTTACCCCCCCCTCCCAGCTTCTGCTTCTGCAGGCAAGAATTTAAAACTGCCTCTATGCTCTACCTGGAAGATTGCCTGGGCACTGGAGTTGAATTCAATAGCTACTCAAGTCTTCATGTATAACTAGGAATACGCTCTGTGTGGCCTGTTGTTATCAGAAAGCCATATCTACTGTAGCATGTCAAAACTTGATTAAGTTGCGGGGAAGAAGGAAGTGATTTACTGTAAGTCATTCATGCAGAATCATTTGTAGAGCATTTTATGTCAGCTAGAACAGTCTAGTGGGTGCTAGCAGAATATAAAACTCCTGATCAAAAGAAGAGAACTCTTCTGTTAAGAGGCTTTATTATTGCAATATCAGTTAAGGTTAAGTAAGTATTTCTATTCTAGCCCCATAGTTTTAACTTGATAATGAAAATGTTTTATCATTTAAGCTGAAATTTTCCGCTCAGTCCTTACCAGGACATGGTTTGTGTGGGGCTCTTTACTCTGGTCTTACTATATAGAGGAATGTGCTTTCAACTGAACTGTTTCACTTCCAGTTTGTCAATCTTAAAAATGAAAGTTGGAAAGTAATCTTTAAATATAAGTTTCCTTCCTCACTGTACTTTGAAAAAAAATCCACTTTTGTTTGCTTTTTTGGCATTCTTTGCAGTCTGGACATTTACTGTTTCAATGTCTTGGTGCTTGGTGCTATTTTTGCTGTCCTTCTAATAGCTTGAGTTCACCAGAGTGCACCCAAACATTAAGGCTTAAGAGCAAGTCCAACCACAGCATTTGTGTAGTTCCTCTTAGTGTTGTTTCATGCAAAATTTCTGTAAGCGATAGTTGTTGCTATAACTAAGGATGAGAGATGAGGTACGGGGGTACTGGAGAATTCAACCTGACCAACACGGTAATGGATCCTTGCAGAACTAGGTTGTAGAATGGCAAATCTCGTGCACTGATACAGCTGGGAGAGCTGATGCTGAGATCCAAGCAGTGGACGTATGTGCATGTAGTACAAGGAAGACTCACTCTTGTTAAGCAGAACTTCAAATGAGAAGCTGTGTGCCTCCTGCACTGTGTTTTTCAGACAGTCCCAAGGCTAAAGGCTGTCAAACTAAGGCACAGTATTTATTGGATCCAACTCTTAGTTTCAGGTTACAGTCATGACACTATCTTTTGCACAGGGATTTAGAACTGCACTTAAGCACTGCCCTGTTCGTTGGGTTTGTCCATGCTGCCCCTCTCAGGTGTATTGATTTTTCACTGCTTCTGTAGGAGAATACAGAATGTCCCTGTCTCCGTAGCCTTACCTGGTGACTAAAGCACTGCCATGGGGTGGGAGCATGAAAAACACTACTTCTAAAATGGAGCTTAATTAGCTCGTGGAAGGGATTAGAGGAGAGAGGGCTGTAAGGACTGGTGTCTGCATCCCTGATATTGCAGGCTCGATGTTCCTAATTCAGCTTAATGTAATCTGATGTCTGACTGGATAACCTTGTTACACTGATAGAGTGCTGCCAATCCTTAGAATCTCCCTTGTGTTGTTTTTTTTTTCCCCTCTTCTTATGGAATAGTTGAAACTGGCAGAGAAGGTGCAAGATCAGTGAAAAGCTAGAGTGATGATAGCATGGGACTGCAAGGCTTATTACATTATGGGAGGAAGAGGACCAGCGTATGCATTGTAATGCTAAAAATATTCCCCTGTGACGTGGGACAGTGACACTAGCCGCATGGTGTCTTTGACTTGTTCTGGTAACTTGCTCCCTTGGGGATGTCAGAGTTCAGGATAAGGCTCCAGTGTGGTGGCAGAGACACAGAACTCAAAAGCGAATAGACATGGTCTGCATGGCTCTGTGTGTGGAGCAGAAGCAGATTTGAAAGTCACAGGATTAATGACAATGAACTGGGCAGGAATTGGAGGTGCAAAAGAAAAGGTGAGATCAGGTTCTTATGCCCAGGAATCATGTTAGCTGGGATGGGGGCAGCACTTTCTCTCTGGAGGGCTTGGACACCTTCTTTCTGGGCTGTTTTGAGGAAGGCACTGCTTTGACATGCGTCTGAACAAATAAAAGACTATCCAGAAAAAGGTCAAAACATCTGCTGAGAGTAAAAGGTACAAATAATGTACAAGTGGAAAAATTAAATGTATGCTGCCTCACAGACCTGCATGCTACAAGTGCGCAGAGCAGAGGAAGAAACTACTCAGTGTGCTGTATTTGTATCATATAGGAGGAAGACAGAGAATATAAAGGGGAAGTTTCCTGATGAGGTTTGTCAGACAGTGGGTACACTTTCAAAGGAACTGGGTGATGTGCCATCACTTTGGCCTTGTTTTCCTGCTTAGGAAAGTTAATCCTGCTTTAAATTACTGGTGTTGGACATACCTTGAAATGATCAGGAGTGAGCTTATCTTCCCCTCTTGCTTTTATCCTAGGTCCAACACGAAAAATGCCCCTGACTGCCAGTGCCATGGACTTTTTTCAACTCTTTGTCCCTGACAATGTACTGAAGAATATGGTGGTCCAAACCAACATGTATGCCAAGAAGTACCAGGAGAGGTTCGGTAGTGACGATGCCTGGATTGACGTCACCTTGACGGAAATGAAGGCCTTCTTAGGCTACATGATATCAACCAGCATCCACCACTGTGAGTCCGTTCTCAGCATCTGGAGCAGTGGCTTCTACAGCAACAAGAGCATTGCACTTATCATGACACAATCACGGTTTGAGAAGATCCTGAAGTACTTCCACGTTGTGGCCTTCCGCTCGAGCCAGACAACACATGGCCTCTACAAAATCCAGCCTTTTCTGGACTCTCTACAGAATGGCTTTGACTCCGCTTTTAGACCTTCGCAAGCCCAGGTAAGAGGTAACCCGTTGGCAGGGAACATCTAACCTACATGCTCTAGGTTGTCTCACTATGACTGAAAGCACAGCACAGCTGCCTGAAGAAAGAGCTGGGTATGAAGCCATGCCGTGGTGCCTCCATGAAGTATGAGAGAAAGCAGCACTCTCCTATGCAAGTGCTCAGCAATGTCTGACTTACAGCTCTGCAGTGCAGGTACCTGGCATGTTTCAATAGGGACAGTGCTCTCTGAGCTGGGGCTCTTTGCTTTCGTGGTCTAAACAAGCCTGGAGACTCCTCGGTGAGGTTGGCACCACTAGGTTTTGTTATCTTGAGGATGGGAGGTTGCAGGTTGCTCCTGTGAGGGAGAGTAGAAAGGGCAGAGCCAGTGCAGCTGGGCTGGAGGGGAAAGCTGTAGCTGCTCCTGCTGCAGGCTGAGGGTTGGGTGCAGGATCTGAGTTTGCTAGGAGTGACTGTCCCTGGCCTTAGCAGTATGTGTTTGCCGTGCGGTCCAGCAGCACAGCTACCTCCTCGCAACTGGACAAAGGGAAAATAAGCAGGGGAGCAGGTGCCTCTGCTTGCTGCAGTTGTCAGCTGCGCTCAGCAGCATTACTTGGGCCTTGTGCCAGTCCTGGTTTTTAATGATGGGTGATGCTACTATGGAAAAACTTATTGATATATGGATTTGCAACCAAAATGCCAGTGAACTGGAAATATTTCTAGACTACCAGGAATAAAAGTAAACAGGACTCCATTGAATTTTCATTTCCAGATACAATTAGGGATACAGCAGAATGCCATTCTGTAGGGACACCACTCCGTAGACTGGGCAGACAATGTAAGGACCTAAATACGGAAACTTATGTAGCTGGTGGTTGTCTGACTACAGCTGTACAGTTGAACTTTTTTTTTTAAAGTGCAAAGAAATCTTTTCTTAATATTCATCAAACACTATTTAATCTTTTTTCCAGTATAAATGACCTCCTTTTGGAGTGGTTGCTACTGGTCAAGTTCAGAAGTCTGGAAAGAAAAAGGAATGAGCATGAAATATTTTACTGCTTGAAATAACTTTTCAATGAACTCTCTGTTTTCAGAATATAAAGATTTCACCTAGACATTTGGAGAGGGTGTTGTGTCCATCGTCCTCTTTTTCTTCGTTTCCTTTCTGAAGCATCACATTTTTGCCCACTGCACAAAATTAATTGAAGGCATAGATGCATCACATCCATTGAAGTGTGCCTAAAATAAATTGGGAGTGATTACAGTTTTTTTCTATTTTATAGACAATAAAAATCATACCTGTATAATTCAGGACAACATAGCTGTCTAAAAAGCTGTAGAGAAGGGAGGAGGGAGGAGAGTTCTTATTAAGCCATGCCAGCAAGGTGCATTTCCATCAAGACAAAACAGGCAATGAGAGACACGGTGGTGCTGGGACTGAGCTCTCATTAAGATATGAAATCTAATCCTTATGGCCACTGACTTCAGTGGGCAGAAGATAAAGGCTTCAGAAATGTGATCACTGTGTCTAATGTAAATGCTTATAATGGTGTGCTGTGGGACATGCTGTGAGTGCAGATCCATTAAAGGATAAAATTTGATTTGCATGTATATCCCTTCTCCCTTCCCCCCTCCCGAGCTAGGTTTGAGAACTGAACTGGCAAAATCATAGCGTTTTGCAGTGGCAAAATATCTGAATCTCCACAAGTAAAACGTATGCTTGTGCTGAGCTTGGTAAAGATATGCTACTTTAAAAAAGAAGTGGGGAAGAAGTAGTGACAGCCCAATTCTCTTCCTTCCCCCTCCACTTCTCTGCTCCCTTGTCAGTGTTTATGTCAGTGATTTCTATACAGCATGTTTCAATGGTATCGAGTGGAACAAAAAGCACTAAAATACAGCTTCAAAAATAACTCCGTGAGAAAGAAAAAGGTTTTGAATCTGTTGTTAAAAATACTTTAGTGTAGCACTGGTAGCCTACAGGGGGATGTTCCAGGCCTCCTCCCAAAAGGACCCTTGTGCCCAGCAGCCTCCTGGGTGAGATCAGGCAGGGCTGCACACTACCTGTCTCAAGAGACATGGACCCCATCTGCTCAAAACAGCAGGAGTGACCTCTCCTTGGAAATTGTCTTGAGTGCAGATTAGCAGACTGCAGTAAACGTCAAACCCAGAATGTCAGGCCCAGTGAGAAATAATAGAAATAATTAAAAATAATAACCCAGTTGCACAGAAACAAATGGAAAAGGCAAGGGGAAAGGCCTGTTCAGATGGGCTTTTGGATGTGCTGCCTCTGAAAGCATTTTGAGAAGAGAGGCGCAGGTTTCTGTAATCAGTGATAACTGGAATCCCAAGTTCAAAATTTATTTGTTGCTTAAGGTACACCTGTATCTTAAACATGAGACTTGTGTGTCATGGTTTAACCCCAGTTGGCAACTAAGCACCAAACAGCTGCTTGCTCACCCTCCCCCGCTTCAGTGGGATGGCAGAGAGAATCAGAAAAAAAAAGTAAAACCCGTGGGCTGAGATAAAGACAGTTTAATAGGACAGCAAAGGAAGAGAAAATAATAATGGTGATAAAAAGTATACAAAACAAGTGATGCAGAATGCAGCTCCCTCCCAGCTTCTTGTGTACCTGGCAGAGCATGGGAAGCTGAGCAGTCCTTGACTAGTGTAAGCACTACTTAGCAACAACTAAAACATCAGTGTGCTCTTAGCATTATTCTCTTCCTAAATCCAAAACACAGCACTATACCAACTACTAGGAGGAAAATTAACTCTACCTGAGCCAAAACCAGGACATTGTGATATCCAGGTGGCTTGTGCCGGAGCCATGATCTTATGCTCAAGCTTTAGGCTAATGTCTTGTAAGTGGCATCAAGCAGAGGAATGAGTTGGGCTCCTTGCTGTTGAATGCAGCAAGGCTGCTTGGGCTTGTAGATAGACTTGTTACTGACTATCTTCCTCTGGCAGTGTGGACTCACAGAACACGTGTTAGGAAGATGCCATGTTACTCACCCCTATGGACAGAGCAGACAGTCTGCATCCAGCAGGCAGTGCAACATCTGCCTTCACAGTTATTTCTTCTATAGATTTGATCTTTTATTTTTGAAGAGCTAGAATAGATTCTTCAAGTGGAATTTCTGTCAGAAAATATTTAGGGTTTTTCTCTCATGTGTAACCCCTCCCAAAAATGTCCATTAAAAAATGACACCACAGTTTCTGTGAAAGAAAACAGAGGGAGAGAGAGAACTATGCCAATATACCAAAATAAAGAAAAGAATCTAGTGAGTTATAATTATTTTGCTAAATATACTGAGCAAACAAAAGGAAATAATTACTCTCCAGCTTATGAAGGTATTGAAAGCCCAGAACATTATAACTGTGTATCAGCAGAGCTAGCTTCAATTTCCAAAGTAAAAAAAAAATGGTGTTCTGACCTAGATTGGTTAGGAATGACAGGAATATTCTCTGTATCCTATCCCTCCCCAACATCTTCTGTATATATAACTACTGCATCTACCTGAGCAACAGAGGTGGAGTTTTGGGTCTGTTCCTAGAATCAGTGTCGTTTCTTTGCCGCTTAGCTTTGTAGCTGTGCTACTGTCTACAAGTGGAAGCCTGAAGACAGGGAGGATGCCCTGCCTGAGCTCAGGAGGTATACTGCAACAAATTCAATGGTACTCACCTGCCAAGGATATACACCAAATTCCAGAAAACAGAGGAGCTCAGGAAAATAACATCACTGCTCAAATATCCTTCTGTGCCTGCTGAGTATTTATGTGCTTGTCAGCGGGATGCAACTAGACAGGATTGCTGTCTCTGGCTGCACCTGACTGGCGTGGGAGAGGTCAGGAGCACAAGTCGGGGCACTTGCCTCCTCCCTCTCCGTCCAAAGTACCTTCTCTTTGGCGTCTTGGAACCAAACAGTTCTCCATCTGCCCAGTGATATGACAGCTGGGAACAGTCAGCTTAAGTCCTTACCTTAGGGAGGAGTGAACTCCCTAGCAGAAGGAGAGACATAACTCCAACCTCTTGCTCCAAGGGCATGGTGTTAAAGTTTGGTCAGTTACTAGGGGGCTTGTTCGTGTTTTGCCCTTGGTGGTATCATAGGGGACAGCTAAGCAGTTTCAATATAGTTCTTCCAAACCAGCACACAGCATTAGATGACAGCTTCTCTGAAAACACAGAGGGGCAAAACCAGGCTGATTGACTCGTAGCTCTTTTGTGTCCTCATGATTAAATGTTTATTTGGTATTGGGCATTTCCAAATGATAAGATCTTGCTCAAGTCACACCTCTATATCTCAGTTTTCCTGTTTTCAGAATGATTTTTTGTGAGTAAGGATGCTGGTCCCAAACCAGGACTGTTCTGTCCTAGGGCTTCTGTGAGTGCAACACAAAGATGTAAGTATTCAGAGGACATCAGCCAAGTATGAGACATGGAGCAAGAGAAAGCTAGACAGAGGAGCAATAACATCGAATAGCAAGGTAAATTTCTGATGTCCTGTAGCTCTTGGCCAGTTGATCCTCTGGTGAAGCCAGATTTTAGGGAGAGTTTGACAGCAGAAAATGGTGAACTTTTATGGCTATTTTCAAATTACCTAATGGAGTAATGGGGTGCTGTAAGAACTGATTATTTTTTTCTTTAAAGAGAGTCAATTGAAGACTGAACACATGGGCAGAGGAGTGTAAAATCATGGCTCTATCGGAGGTGGGAGTTAACCTTTGAATTATGGCAAAAAGTATCAGTAAAATGTGGATAGGCCAAACAGGACTTAGAAAGTGAAGAGAAAGAATCTGTCTGATAGATTGGAGAAGAAGAGCTATCAGAGAGAAATCAAGAAAAGTGATGTGGCCAGTGTGATGGAGTAGGAGAATGGCTTTCCAGCATCAATCTGTAGGGCAGGATTACCTTATGTTCAGGCCAAAAGGAAAACTGTTGCAGGGTGCCTGTAGGATTGGATGGAAACTTGACTGGGTGGGTTGTTACTCTAAAATGAGTAATGCTTTAGAGCTGTTACTTAGAAAGCATGGAAGATGCAGGCACTACCTGGCTCGAAAGACCTTGCAAGGAGTTAGTTGGAGGTAAAGACTGACATTCAGATTCACTGGCCAGTGAGATCTGCAGCAGGAGGAGAGGGATGTCTGCAATGACCAAAAAAGGAGATAGTAAAGGGTTATCTCAAGGGGAGGGAGATGCCCTTAAATGCAGCATAATAAAATCAGAACTGACAGCTAGATATGCAAGCAGAGATGAGAGATACTAGCAGAGAATTTGGTTTAGACAGGAGGAGCTTTGGAGCAAAGAAGCAGAAGCACAAGATACTATTGCAGAAGCAATGGCTGAATCTGTGCATACAGGTGCAGTTACCCAGGTACCCACCAAAAGCCAGAGACAAGGCAAGCTGAGACAGTTTCTCCAGATAACAGGCTGGAGAGACAGCCTGTGTTGGGAATGGGCATGGAGCTAAGAGAAGATGAGCTATCTCAAGGACGTGTTGGTTTGTTTCT
>VZTV01081428.1:7769-28195 GCA_013400875.1 Anhinga rufa | reverse complement strand
GAGCGGGAGCGGGACGGGAGGGGGAGCGGGACGGGAGCGGAGCGGGACGGGAGCGGAGCGGGACGGGGACGGGAGCGGGACGGGCTGGGCGCCGGCAGCCCCGCAGCGAGGGCTGGGCGCCGGCCTCTCCCTCACGGGGCGCCCGAGCCCGTCACCCGCGTTCAAAAGCTGGCTTTATTTCCCTTGGCCGGTGCCAGCGCATGCACATGAGCTGCAGGTAAACAAGACCCAGAGCCCTAAGCCCGGTCGGGTTTTTAGATGGAGCTGCCAGTGCGCAGTGACATGACATAAAAGTGTCTGGGAAAGTGTCCGTCTATCTTCCGGACCATGTGCCACCTTCAGACTGGCTGTGCGCAGAGATGGGGCACTCCAGCAAACCTAAATGGAGGTCTCGAACCAGTCCTCAGCGGCAGCATCCCCACATCCGCCGGTTCCCTCCTTCTGGGGAATAAAAACTCCTCGCCAAGAGAAGCGGGGCTTGAGCTTGGAGCGCTACTTCATGTGAATCCCCGCAGGTTTTCTTACCCTATGGCTGCGTGTCGTTCTTCGGCTTTTGTTTGCTGCTTGCGGTTTAGTTTGTTTGTTGGTTTAGTTTATTTGTTTGTTTTTAAGGTGCACTTGAAAGCTTGCAAATCAGTTTTTACTCTGGCTGTTGTCCCATTTAAATACAGAATTCTTATATTTTATAGTTTTACTAGAAAACTTAGTGGAAGAAAATGTGTTTAAATAGCTGCTGTTTCAACCAGAAGAACTGTGGGTTATTTTGATCTGTATGTGGAGAGGCTGGAAAAAGCTGTCCCCTCTTCGCCACAGTCTGAAAAGCAGTGCGCAGTATCGTGCTGGAATATTTTCTGTGCCAGCGTAATAGGCGGAATATCAATTTTGACCCCAGCCGAGATGAAACATTTAGGCTCTGGTTCTGTGAATACATGTGCTGCTGCCATAATATTGTAACTTTAAATAGTGACTTATTTATTTATTTATTTATTGTCAATAGAGTGGAAGGTGAAGGGAGTGCCTGACTTTATTATTATTATTTTTTTTTATTCAACACCATATTGAAGCCTTTGGGGAAGGAACCGTTGTGTTGTTCTGTGTTTGTGCGGAGGCCTAATGTGTGGAGGCTTAATATATATTTTTAGAATATGTTAAATGTATTAAACTACTAATAGAGAGTAGGCAGCGTTCTTCCTGAATGAACCTTTGCTCTAGGACAAAATGCATGTGCCTGACCCCTACATCTCTGAAAGCTTTGTATTTACTTAAATCTGGCTCGTTACTATAACAGCTAAGGACGTTTAAAACTTGCCCTGTTACATTGAACCAGTGGTTGTGCAGATCCTTGCATGTGAAACAGTTTGTTACTAAAATAAACACAGGCATAAGGGCTTTCGGGATCAGGGCCAAGTTCGAATAAAGGGGAAGCAGTGCTTGCAAATACTGCTATCAATTGCAAAAACTGCAGCTGGAAGATTTATATGCAAGTGCAGTCGGATGGGATTTAGTGAACGCTTACAACCAGTGACCTCTGGCAGCATGTTGGCTACTTTGGAGATGGAAAAGGGGTAGCTTTGAGTATGTGTGTTAGGTGGCGTGTCTCTGCAAGCGGTAGGGTTATTGGAGTACGCTGGAGGCACTCGATTATTAGTGTTTCTGCAGTAGGCTTTTGCGGATGGTTTGTTACTGAGACACCTGGATGGATGGTGAACACAAAGTTGAGTTTGCTCCGTGCGTTTGCTGCTGCTGGGACCGAAGGGCGGCCTGAGGCCGACGCCAGATGTGTCACTGAGTGTATATTTAGGCACGCTGTACTACTTAGGAGCCCGCTGTTTTGGGAATTGTAGGCTGTCTTACCCAGTGCGGAAAGGCCTGCATTTCTACAGTGAAGCAGGAAGCGGTAGATATTTTTGTTTGTGGAAATACAGCTCTCAGATGCTCCATCTATTTATGTCACCGGAGCAGGGACCACTCCTTGGGCTGTCCATGCGGAAGCGGAGGGCTTTGAGGTAGTCGTCACCGGTGGGAGGATGCCCGCCCAAGCAGTCCCTGCTGCAAACTGACTTCTTGGAAATGTAGGCATAGCCCTATGCCCACTGCAGATCAGTTCCCCGTCCTTTTGGTTAGCTCTTGCTTGAAATAGTAGTGGAATTGTGTAAAGGGGAACCTTTACAATGGCATGCTTACATTTCCAGGCTGTGAGTGGGGGAAGGAATACGGTTGCTGCCAAATCACTGAAGCTGTGCCAGAGATCTGCGTCCTCACGTTTTCCTCAGATTCTGTTAATTGACTGACTTAGGTCCCAGTGCGGCAAAGCACTTCGGTGGAGGTGTGCACAGGCTTCAGAATGAGCACGGTTTATTTTGCTAATTCATTGAACCAAGTTAATTCTTCAAATCACAAACAGTGTTCGCATTGGAGCTTAGCTAAAAAAGTAAACCTCACTTTAAAAAAAAAAAAGGCACACCAAAAGATGGCTCTTTCATCAAATGAAATAGTGGTGTTTCAGATCTTATCGAGGATCTTTTCTGTCATTAATGTACAAACCTAAAAGGAGCGTTGAAGGGAAGGTGTTCAAGTGACAGTCTTTTTCCTTTCTCCATATCTACAGCGAATGTAGCTGGATTTGCAGAGCTGCTCCTTGAGCCCTCCAGAGAGGTGTCCGTATTTTAATAGCTGTTATTGGCGTGTAAATAATTTTTTTGCTGAGAATAATGTTCAAGCAGTATCAAATAGCTGCTCCTCTCTGGAATTTCCAATTTCAGAGAGCTTCGCATGGAAACAAGTAGTCTGTTTTAGGAGAACCCAGTTATCCCCAGTCAGTCTTAGTGGCTGAGCAAGCCCTCTCTGGGTTGTCCTCATCTGCAGAGGAGCGTGAAGGTTATCTGACCTCTGTTTTTAATTTGGATGTATTCGCAGCTTTCCTTCCAGCCCTAGCGAAGGGGTGGGCGCTTGCTTGGGGGTGAGGTGCCAGGGGTATGGCACTGCTGCTGAGTGGGCTGCTTGGACATGCTCTGACAAGGGGTTCAAGTGCAAGTGGCTTTTTCGATGCATAATTAAATGTTGCTTTAAAGAAATTGTGGCAAGTTTTGGGAGCCATCAGTGGAATTTGATTAGGTGTTGCATGAAATTTTTGTTGTGTAATGAAACATTCAAAACCTTTTCTACATTTCTTCTTCCTTCTTCATTCCTTTCATGATGGTGTATTTCATTTCATTCCCCACAAATCAGGAGATGCTTCTGTCTTACTTATAGGTTGGAGCTGGTAGGGACAGTCCTTTCTGGAGGTCTTTTGTGCAAGACACATCCTCACCCTTATTTTGTATCTAAATCTAGAAGTGAATCTATGTGTGGGTTTTGTAGCCATTTAAGCTACACGTTATAAAACCAGGGGCTGTTTCTTCATTGGCATAAGTAAACTGGAAATACTACATAGCAACTTTCCAAACCAATTGTGCCTGAACATAGCTGAACAAAAAGCAGCCATTTCTGTCAAAGTATGCGTGACCTTTCAGCAGGGCTATCTCACTGCCATTTATCTAAATGACATGGTGTTAAAAATACAGCCAAACAAGCCTGATTCTTTATTAATTATGTGCACATTCTGCTTCAACAGGCTGAAATCTCGTTTTGTGATCACATGAACTTATCTTTTGTCCTTTCGGATGAGATCTAATACAAATGTCATACGAGAGCATATGTGTTCATCTGTCAAAAGCAAAACAATATTCTAAACATTTGCCTTTCCCTCTCTTTTTGCCTTTCTGTCTGGGAACAGGTTTAATAGAAAATGTTTACGTAGCTTCGAGAAGCAGGAAGGAGCCCAAGTTCCCCCAGGCCAGCGAGATCCCCGAGCACAGGCCGCAGGTGAACAGCATTACCGTTTCTAAGAAACGCAGCTGGCTGCAGCAGAGCACACACCGACCTCCTCCTCCAGAAGAAAACACCTGTAAGGAAACGCACAGGGCTGTTATCATGGTACCTAAATCTCCTGTCCTGCTGCCTGAACCTGCAGTGCCGCGGGTTCCTTCCTCGTCACCGGTGGGGTGGGAGCGCCCTGCACGAAGCTGTGCTCCTGTTGGTGCCCTGCCAAGCACCGCAAGCCCTGCCATGCCGAGGAGTGCTGCTCTGGACTTCGGTGAGGATAATGATGCAGACGATGAAGGAGAAATATGGTACAACCCAATCCCTGAAGACGATGAGCCTGACTTGCCGGGGGTCCACCATTCTGCTGTGAATAGCTCTGTTCCTGTGGGCTCCCCGGCAGTTCGGTACAAAAACTCCCCTGGGGGTGACTCGGGGACGGCCACGGGTCCCCATGAGGGTCCGCCACGCTCCATGGAGAGCGTGGGGCACAGTCGGATGGCTCAGCCCAGCGAAGCGAGTCAGGCCGATGCCGTGCATCCTGGGGAGCACATGCAGCAGCACCGGCAGAGGTTTGCCTGCAAGGCTCCCAGCGTGCCAGCAGCAGAGGACAATCCTGCCTTTAAGTGCCCTTCAACAGGTAAGAGGGTTCAAGAACTCTTTCAGACTCACAGAATCACAGAATCATTTAGGTTGGAAAAGACCCAACTGTTAACCCAGCACTGCCAAGCCCACCACTAAACCACGTCCCTGAGCACCACAGCTACGCGTCTTTTAAATACCTCCAGGGATGGTGACTTCACCACCTCTCTGGGCAGCCTGTTCCAATGCTTGACAACCCTTTCGGTGAAGAACTTTTTCCTGAGATCCAGTTTAAACCTCCCTGATGCAACTTGAGGCCATTTCCTTTTGTCCTATCACTTGTTACTTGGGAGAAGAGACTGACCCCCACCTCACTACAGCCTCCTTTCAGGTAGTTGTAGAGAGCAATAAGGTCTCCCCTCAGCCTCCTCTTCTCCAGGCTAAACAACCCCAGCTCCCTCAGCCTCTCCTCATAAGACATAAGTGTTATGTCCTCTATTTTATTTTAGAGGAATAATAAATCCTTATGTCTCTCTTTTCTCCTTCTCTTCCTTTTACCTGTAGCAAGCAAATTTCCAGTGGAAATGCATGTCAAGTTCATAAAAAATTACTCAAATTGTGAGACTGATACCTACCAAATGTCGAGCTGCACGGTAGTTTCTCAGTCAGTTTGTTCGTGGCATGTCCAGTGTGGTTGTCCTCTGTGCTCTTTGGCCCCCACCTCGCTGAAGACAAGGTTTTGCAAAATGAACTTGCTAAAGCCTGGTAATGTGAGGACACACTGGGTTTCCTTTGTTAGCTTGTGTCTAACCCTGGCCTTGGATTCCAGCCTCGAAGCTACTTAATGTCTGCAGAAGTTTCTTGAGCTTGCTGTCTGGGACTTTTTAATAAAGACTTTTTGGAAGACCACATAAATGCCATTCATCACCTCGCTTTCTGTAATTGCTGTCTTGTTGACTGTCTCAGGCTAATCTAATAGACTGGAGAGGAGTGGTTTTCACTTTCAGAAGCCTGCCTCTTTGTTCCTTGTTATCTTTGGCTGAGTGTTTGACAGTCTCATTTCCATAATTCCATTAGTGCGTGAATTCAGTATCTTATTAAAGATTTTTCCCAGTCTATTATAAAAACCCAGACAGAACCCGAACAAAAATAAAGCCACACCAAACAAAAGTAAGCAGGAAAAAACCTCCAACCCTTTCCAAAAAGTATTATTTTTAATTACCGATGTGTCTTACATTATTTTGACCTTAACTCTAGTGTCCTGTTAAGAGTTAGAAACTTAGCGTGAAGTTCAGGAGACAGGGAATTCTGGGCTCCCCTCTGTCTCCAAAGTTTGCACTTTCTTTGCAATGATATTTAAGAGACTGTATTTCTGCCCAGCTTAGCCCAGAGGACCTGAAACACAGGCATCGGAGCCCAGGTGTGTGTTGCCCTCCGGAGGAGACCCCAGTCCAGGTTGCCCCTGTCCAGCCTCGCCATCTCGGCACGCTTCTGGCCCCGCGTGCCGGGAGCTGCTGTGTCTGGATTCCCAGTGCAGAGATTGCTTCTGGGAACGGGGCTTGTTTTCAAAGGCACCAAAGCAACTGCTGTAAACAGCGGAAGAAAAAACACTCGGTCTTCTCTTCTGGGAGCTCACATTTTGTTCTTTTTTGTGGAAATGCTTCAGATACAAGAGTATTTTTAGTTGCAAAGTGTGTTAGAGATATCAGGCATTTATTTAGAAATAGCTCACTTTATAGCTTCATTAAATACTTAGAGCAGTTATATTTGCTTGCAAGAGAGATGAAGTATTATGTTTTTAGGTAGATTTTTGTCATTGTTGGAGCTCTAGGTGCTTTGGAGAGGTCAGTAAGCATAGTAGTTACTTAGGAAAGCCGCATGTGTCCTGCAGACCCCCATTTAGGTGGTTAATCTCTCAATATATAGGTGACTATTTCTTTAAAAAAAAAATCCCTTTACGTAAGAAGAAAAAAGTCAAAATTGTTTTCATACTGAAGAAACATTCACTTCTGAAAGCAAAACTGCCCATTTAAAGTGTCTCTCAAAATCAGAAGAGTCCTGTGAATTTCCCCTGATTGGTTTGTTATGCTTTGAGTTAATTAAGGTACTTTAAATGCAGCTCTCCTTTTGCATGTATTGAATAGTGATCACATTGAATAGATCAACTGATGATGAAGTGGATCCCTGCTGCTCAGTAATTGGCTTTATTATGGAGAAGTGGCTTAGTTCTTCTCTTTAATCCAGTTAAGGTGTCTACAGTTATTTTCAGTCAATTTAAAATGACAGCTCATCCATACCAAATTACTGCATGAAGGGCAACATGGCCAATTTAACTTTATTTGTGTTAGGACCTTGTTTGAATTATGCAACTGCTATGAAATAGATGTCTATATTCTTGGAGAGCTGGGTACGTTAAGCAGTAACTCCCGACAAATACGGTATTATTGCTTTGCAGAGAAGTCTGCTGACCTTTCTTATTGATATGATTTTTATATATGTCAATATTGGTTAGCATTAGACTCTAAATATTAGATTTTGAGAAGCATAGACAGAAAAAAGTGGGGCACTATAAAAGCTGACAAAATATATACTTGCTCATTTTGTCATTTTTTGTTTTCTTTGGATAATGGAATCAATTTTAAAACTTTAAATGTTGCTGCCTTATTTGGATTTCCAACTATGTAGAGAGAAAAAGGCTGTGGATATTTTTCTTTTTGTTATTTTTTTGAGAGTCTTTATTAGAAGATTAAGAAAAAAAAAGTAATTCATTTATTGGGAGTCTTTCCAAACACAGCAGCAAATAACTATTTCCTGTAAGTGTTATCAATAAAATGCATCATAGTTGTAGCAATGCTAGTTTGCCCCATAGTCTTAATTCACACCATTAGTTTCCGGTGTTAATCTGGTTATGTTCTACAGTAAATGCCATTTAATGTTAATAGGATTTGTCAGGTAGTCTCTTAGTGAATAATTATAGCCCTGCTGGCTTTTTAAAAGAAACTGATTAAAAATAAGGTGCCCCTATAGCAGGGCTTGGGAAAATAATTCATGTATTTTGTTATAACAAGTATGCAAAAGGTAAGAATAAGAAGATAACTTGGTTTCGAGTTAGTAATGTAAAAACATAGTGCCAGCTTGTGCTCTTGGGTCTCTAGAAGAAGACTTTAAGTGGAAAGGACTGGAGGCTGTTTTTAATTTGATGTCTCTTTGCACAGGCAAAATGGTTATGATTGGAAAATAGGAATATTTTTTGTTATAAATGCAATATGAAAAATTCTATATATAGTTTTTTGCATATATAAAATGTTAAAGGTAAGTTTTCTTTACAGCTGTTTAGGGTTGAACTCTAACTGTATGTTTTTAGATGTGTGAATCACCTGCAAAATATTGAAGAAAAACACCCCTTTATAATGTTGGCTCCTGCAATAGATTTACATTGTGGAGCTCTGAATAGCACCTTCTGAAGAATTTGTAACATTTTTGCTCTGGGGGAGGATTACTGTTGGGATTAGTGTCCCCCTAATCAGTGGAATTGTCTCATGTGTGTCTGTATCTCAGAGACATCGTGGTAGGACTTGCACATTGTAGGTTGCCAGGATCTGGACTGTGTTTTTGCTGTTGAAAATGTACGTGTGTTAGCTGTCTGGATGGAAAATCCTGGTAGGAATGGCCGTAAATAGATTTCTTTTCAACACTGTAGGAAGTGAAGGTTGATACCATATTCCCACTTAACCCCAGTACATGCCAACTGGAGCTTGGCTTAAATCACGTTAAAACTGCAGTGCTCTTTCTCCACTTAGACCGTGCCTCCTATCCTGGTTTCCAAATACATCTTTTGGGGCCAATGCAGGGGAATATTTTGCATGCTTAAATGTTGCAAATAAGCGTCCAGCAATATACATAGAGTATACTGGGCAGCACATCCTATCTACCGATTTCCTTCCACAAGTTGCAGATACTATATGCTTTTTTTTTGGGGGGGGGGATGGAAGATGCTTTTGATTTAACTGTTTTCCAAGCACAAGGAGCTTTGGTTTCATGAGGCAGAAAAGCATTCATGCAAAATATTCACACAGTGTTGGAGATACCAAAACATTTTGGTGTGTGGTAGAAAGGTCTCTCTGCTCCCTCTTTCTCCTGCAGAGCTGAAGCCAGTTTGTTGGTGGGGCTTTTGGGGAGTTTGTGCACATGCTTTTGAAGGTCGAGTGCTTATTAATGCATGTGTCTTTGATCCAGGGGGTGACAATGCCATAAAGACCTGCTGGTGAAAGAGGCAAAAGGATGTAGCAGCTGTGGAGTGGAAGCAGTTAATTTAAAATAGCTATTCCCTTTTTCAGCTTCTGATTTGTACGAAGTAACTGTTTATATCCTCTGACTGGGGACGTAGGGGCAAAGGTGCTTTTTTTGCCATGAGAGACACAGTGAGGGGCGGAAATCTTCATGAGAGCAGCCCAAGCAGACAGTGCTTGGCACCAGCCATGGTGCTGCCGCTTGTGTCTTGGTGTGATGCCAGAGTCTGGATAGAGCCGGCTGTGGTTTACGTGCATCGCAGAATCATTAATATTTAAAATAACTGCAACAAACTCATGCTTGTTTGCAGATACTGAACTCTTTAAGTCTGGTCAGAGATCTAAAGTGCTGTTACATGTGCTTTTTCCTCCCTCTGATGAGGTACTGCTGTCGAGGGTGCTCTGAGGATCGCTGCCGTGATGAAGAGCTGGCAGTGGCCGGCCCCTTCACCTCTCGGCGTACATGCAGCCTCAGGAGGTTACTCTGTAATCACTTCCAGTTTTAATTAATGGACTATTTAAAGCAATTTGTTTTATATCTTTTGCCTCTGTAAAAATGATCCCTTGGTTGATGGGTTTGTCACAGCTTAACTAATGTCAGTAAGCATAGTATTTGAAGAAAACAAACTACTGTTACAGAGTTCTTAGAGTTTTTTTTTTTTTTTTTAGCCCTGTCAATAATTTCTCCGTTCCTTGACTCTGAAGCATGTGGGATGGAACTCAGAGGCTGCATTGATCAAAACAGTAATTTTTATAGGGGTGAAAAAAGACTACTATTTTTTACAGGTTAAGAGGAGATTCTTCCATTTTTTTAGATAATGAAGGTGTTACATAGAAATAATTCCATTCTATCTGAATTTTTAAAAGTTATTTTTAGGGTTTTTTTATGCATTTTTTCCCAGTTGCTGATGTGGATGGAGTGACACTTTCCTTATATTTTAACTGAAGTTGCTTGGATTTGATATAGCATGAGTACTTCTTTTAATGGCATTTGCAGTTCTGTTCTGAAGTTTTCTATCAGAACAGGTCTGGAACTAGCTGAGGATGAAAAAGGGCAATGGGCCTGCACCTGAATAAGTTCCCAGCCTCTGGCATCAGTAGAGCTGTCCTGTTTCTGTCAGTTGAGGATCCAGATCAGTATTTCTTGTGGCGTCTAGCACAGAAAAACAATTTGCTACAAGAACAGTTTTGAGATATTTGGGCTTTTCTGTTTTGACTTGCTGCCTTTTAATTTTTAATACATTTTCCTAAAAAGTCATGGGATTGATTTAAAAATAATAAAAGAATAAACAAAAAATCTAGGCAGAAGGGAGACTTTGGTTTTGAAAGTGATAACCCCTCAGTGTAAGCTGTATATTTTTTTTTTCCTCTTTTTAAAATGAAATGACTTCGAGCTTCAACACTAGTGTCATTATGCTAGAGAGATGCTTTCAGTGTTACACGTACTGTGCTTCTTAAGTATGTCAGGAGAATGGTAGGAAAAATTAAATGATCTATCAGCTGTGATTTGGTCGGAACTCAGCATTTCCATTAGCTATGAGAGTGGCCATTTGATATTTCAGTAGCTTGCTGTAATAAAGAACTGATAGTTTTCTGACTTGCTCATTCACCTCAACTCGTCGTCCCAAAAATAAATTACAGGTTTTCTGATTAACTTTAAAATAACTCAGAAAGCCTACCTGAAGTGACAAGGAATGTTATGTATAGAACAGGGTAATCAAACGTGCCTGTAAAGCAGCATGTGCTGCTGGCAGTCGGTATGACAGTGATATATGTGCCCAAGCACATGTAAACAGTGTTAAGCAGGGTCAGACAAGCATTTTTACTATGCTAAATCATTGCCTGTGTCTGGCAGGGGCTGTTCGATAAGTGCTTGAGATAGTTTGAGCCCTCTCCTGCCTTGGGGCAGCGTTGTGAGGGGTACGGTCTGCCAGCGCTCCCCTGCTCAGCCGAGGGGACAGTGGGGATTGCTCCGTGGAGAGCTGGCTCGGTGGGGTGGGAGAGGGGTGTCTGGGTTTGCGAAGCACTGTGTTCCCGTGGGCTGTTTGTGTCTCTCTAGTTGTGTCTCTTTTGGTCATGAAAAGGCTTTATCCTTTCACGCAGCTGTATTGCTGAGCAAAGTAAAAGGTGGCTTTACTAGTCAAGCTGAACAAAGAGCGGATGGAAGCAGTCGCTTAAGATGCCAAGTCACTTTGACTTGGATTGCGTTGTCCTTCAAAAGCTGTATTTTTTTCTGTCTTACTCATACTGCTAAAGCTTCTGGAAAGCATAAGTATATCATAGAACAGCCCAGGCTGGAAAGGACCTTGAAAGATCATCTAGCCCACCCTTTGGGTGGGAAAGGGAGCCTAGATGAGATTACCTAGCACCCTGTCCAGCTCCATCTTGAAAACCTCCAGTGGTGGGGACTCTACCATGTCCATGGGGAGGTTGTTCCAGTGATTGATTCTTCTCACTGTAAAAAAAAAAAAAAGTTATATATGTTACACATACATACAGTCAGCTGCATTGCATCAAACCGACCATCCCCTTGCTGCCTTGGTAGCATTTATGCAACAGATGCCTCTTATGTTTCATCTCCTCCATCCTTCCATAAGGATATTTTTAAAGTTTAACTGTTAAGATGGGATGTGTGGTGGCAGAGCGTGTGGGGACAGGGGCAGTCAGCAGCCTGTTTGCCGCACAGCCATGTAACTTAGTAAAAGGAACGAGGCGCAGCTTGGTTCCTCTGGCACCCTTGTGAGAAAGCTGTATTGGATGGGTAGGCTGGGAAGCGAAGTGTTACCAGACTGTGCTACAACTCCTTTTGCAGCTTGTTCAGAGCTGTATCGTGTACGGTCTTTAAAATTGCGTGCATGCTTCAGCACATTGCTGGCTTTAGTGGAACAACATGTGGCTCAGTGCTGATGGGAATACCATCCTGCATAATACTCCACTGTTAAATTTCTTCCAGCCACATATTTCATTTTAACTGTTTGGTGCTGAATGCAGCAGAAGCTGGACACAGAAAAGTCAGAGTGTTAGGTTGACTCTTCAGTTTTAATGAGCTGGGGGGGGGGAAGTTTAATTTGCTGGCCTGCTTTTCCAAGTCTGTGCCAGAGACTTTGACAGAAAGGGAAGATTAATGTTAGCGGGCTGAAGTATGGCACTGAGCGCTCCAGGCCAGCCCACCAGTGGGACCGTGCTGTGATTTGCAGTACAAGGGAAGGCTTTGTCCGCTTTTATCAAACACCACATTTCTAACTAGCTGCTTGCCAGAAAAACACAGCAGGAGTGCTAGAAATAGCCCTTCCCCTGTGAGGGAATTACTTCCATGAGATGCAGGGCTAAAGGAATTTTCCTCTGTCGCTCTGGAAAACAGATTCTATGCATTATTCTTCAAAACTGAAACTTTCTTTTATAAAGATACTCTTTTAAGCAACTGTCTGCAAAAGTTATTAAAGTCAAACTTCTGTTGGGACTAGAACTAGTCTTTGTAAAGTTTTTTTGGGGGGAGGTAAAACGCAAAATGACAACAAATCACTTTGGTCAAAGACCAGATCGCCTGATTTAACTGTTTATGCTAAGTGAAGTATAAGAAGTAAGTTATAGTTAAATAGTGAAAATTAATTTGGATGAAAAGGGGACTTGTAAAAATCACTAGCTGTATGGTGATTTGGGCTTGAAGTGATTAGCTTAGAATTAAAGCAGTAAGCCTTTGAGAAATCTGTAAGAGAAACCTCTGTAAAGTATGATTTGCTGAGTATCTCGTGAAAACAACACTTCTTTCCTCCTCTTTATATGCTGTAAATAGACTCTCCCTTTCCCCAGCTAGCAAAGGAGGATGACGGATGGATATAGGTGTCTGAGTCTCTGTGAGCTGCTCAGGCTAATTGCATCATGCAGGGTTAATGTGTTTAGGGGCTCCATAGAACCCTAGCCTGCACGGTCAAGGCTGCACGAGTCCTGTTGGGAGCTGCTAAAATTTGCGAAGTGATGAGTGAATGGGGTGGATATTACTAGCGAGAACCACTATTGCTTTCTCAAGGGGTAGAAAAGTGAAAGTACTCATGCAATTTTATTAATATCTCTCATTCTGGCCTCAGTTCCCCTCTTGCATGCTTCATTAACTCGTGTAAATTCATTGCCTTTCCTGCAGTCATTACTGCCTCATGCTGGTGAAAGTGAGAAGAGCTTGAGCTATAACTCGGTATTTGGATTTCCTCGAGTACTGGAGCGTGAGGCGAACCGCAGGTTCCTGCCTGTGTGCAGCACTGGCTTATGTCTGATCATGTTCCTTAATTAGTTGTCTTTTCCTGCTAAATTGAGGAACTCTCTTCTTCTTTTTCTTTCTCCCTCTTCAGCATCAGTGCCTGCTGTTACGAATTTTTTTTTTTGGTACTGTGAAAGGTGGGTAATTTTCCACGAGGATGTCACTTGTAAACTTGTAAACTGTATAACTTTAAGCCCTGTTGTGCTTTAAGTCCTGGTTGTGCCAGGAAAGATGGAAAATTGCTGGCAGGAATGAGGCAGTACAGGATGCAGCTTTTGGAACGAATAAAACCTTGTTTTGTTCCTCCTCCTCTTCCTGCAGTGGAAAGGAGGAGCTGAGAGAAATGGAAGAAAAGGTGTGAGACGCTACCTGCGTCTACACAGGAGGGATTTAGGGCTCTTTGGGCTAATAGAGGGACATGCACAAGAGTATAGCCGTATTCTTCATAGAGATGAGTGTCTTTCCTCTAGACCTAAGAGGAGTGGGCAATGCTGATGTGTTAGCCACATAGCCAACTGCTTCGTAGACAAGGGTGCATTTGCCATATTCCAGTGTTTTCCCATTTAAGACTGGTTTCGTTGCACCTGTGCCCCAGGAACGCAGCCATGTCTGCTTGTATGGGGGATACAGCACAAATGGATCGAACTGAATGCAGCGGGTGAGATAGCTCGTTTGTTTATGTGTAGTTTCTGGCCCTTTCATCTCCGTAAAGCAGAACAAATCTGGCTTTTGACTATGAACTGCCAAATTTGGCTGAGTGAGTCAGCAGAGCACAGCTTTCTGAATGCTCGTGCACATCTGACTGATGAATGAATGATGGTTGTCTGAATGAATTGTGTTCGTCAAGTTATGACAGATCAACATGGTTTCCCCAAGTTCAAGATTTATATTTTTCATTGCTGCGAACTGGAGTTACTGAGTGGTTTGAAAATAATTATTCCTTCTCTTTTCTTCTAAAGGGTCTGGAGTCGTACTTGCACACAAGGCTGATATACCCTCAACAGAGGTTTCTCCTCCAAGTCCCAGTCCTCTGAAAAAAAGCGGATCAATCAACTGGCCTTTCCCGGATAGAATTAAATCTCCCAGGACTGTGAGGAAGCTTTCCATGAAAATGAAAAAGCTGCCAGAACTGAGCAGGAAACTGAGTGTCAAGGGAACTTCAAGCCATACTAGTTCAGATAACTCTCCTTCCCTGCTGAAAGGTAGCTGCCGGGATACAAGCCATACAGTGTCTTTGCCATCTTCTGGAAACTCAACCACAGCTGCCAGCAGGAATGTGATAAGTCGCTACCATCTCGACAGCAGCGTCTCGTCGCAACACAGCTACAAAAAGAAAAGCTCGAGGAACTCCAAGTCCTTCAACAAAGGTGGTTACCTCAGTGATGGCGACTCTCCCGAACTTATAACAAAATCAGGTAAACATGGGCATGAAACCAAGTGTGGGAAAGGAAAGGACAACCTTCCAAGTAACAGTGGTAAGACTGAAATAGACATCGATGCTTTCAGACACTATAACTTTTCTGATCAACCCAAGTGCTCTCAGTACATCTCTGGACTCATGAGCATTCACTTTTATGGTGCTGAAGACTTAAAACCACCAAGAATAGACTCAAAAGAAGTCTTTTGTGCAATACAGGTTGACTCAGTAAACAAAGCAAGAACAGCCCTGCTTACATGTAGGACGACATTTCTAGATATGGACCACACGTTCAACATAGAAATTGAAAATGCTCAGCACTTAAAGCTGGTGGTGTTCAGCTGGGAGCCCACCCCGCGGAAAAATCGGGTGTGTTGTCATGGAACCGTGGCTCTTCCCACCCTTTTCCGAGTGACAAAGACACATCAGCTGGCTGTCAAACTGGAACCGAGGGGGCTTATTTATGTCAAGCTGTCGCTCATGGAGCAGTGGGAGAACTCTCTTGATGGTCTCGATGCAAATCGGGAGCCTGTGATATTCGGGGTAGATGCTCGAAAAGTTGTAGAGAAGGAAAATGCAGGCTTGATGGTGCCACTTTTGATGCAGAAATGCATTCTGGAGATTGAAAAGAGAGGCTGTCAGGTACTGTGCATATTTTTAATCTGTTTTGTTAATATTTCTGTGTTGGGATAGCTGTTGTTGCAGAGTGTGAGCAGTGAGTGGGAAAGGGGAAATTAAAAACACCTTTACATGTGACTTTTTTTTTTTGCTTTGCTGCTCCTGTTGTTTGGTGAACATTAGTCATTGTAATGTGGGAAGAATAACAGGACTGTGTCAAATCAACGCTTCCAACTTGGCCTTTGCAGAGGAGATGTACACTTGCTCACAGGAGATGCTCACAGTAGTGCTTTAGGACTAGGGATGGTTAAATGAACCTGCAGCCCCAAACATGTAGCAGAGCTGAGATGAGAATTTGAAAATGCCTGATTCCTGAGACACATCACTTCCTAAGGACCCACTCTATCTAAATGCAAAAATGAGTATAATGTGCCTTCCTACCTGAAGCCGAGGCATCGTGTGCAGTGGCACAAAGTGATGAGGACAGGTCTTTTGACAAAACTTCACTTGTGTGCAGTCTCAAGCCAACATGCCAAAGACTCGTCTCTGCCATCACTTTGTCCACAGCAGTAAGGTAAGGAGGAGGTCCTGAGAGGCTGAATTAGTTGTTTCCCCATGCCGCTGCTCCTTCTTCAGGTTGTCTTCAAAATTTCAGACAGGAGATGAATGTTGTAAGGCAGCAGTGCTCAGTGCTCAGTGTCTTCTCTTTGTCCTGATAGAATCATAGAATGTCCTGAGTTGGAAGGGACCCACAGGGATCATCAAGTCCAGCTCCTGTCCCTGCACAGGATAACCCCAAACTCACACCATGTCTCTGAGGGCGATGTCCAAGTGCTTCTTGAACATCGCCAGGCTGGGCGCCGTGACTGCCTCCCTGGGGAGCCTGTTCCAGCGCTCCACCACCCTCTGGGGGAAGGACCTTCTCCTAATACCCAACCTAACCCTCCCCTGGCACGTCTTCCTGCCATCCCCTCGGGTCCTGGCGTTGGTCACCAGAGAGGAGAGATCAGCGCCTGCCCCTCTCCCTCCCCTTGTGAGGAAGCTGCAGCCCACCATGAGCTCTGCCCTCAGCCTCCTCTTCTCCAGGCTGAACAAACCAAGGGACTTTAGCCGCTTCTCATAGGGCTTCTCCTCCAAACCCTTCACCAACTTCATTGCCCTCCTCTGGACACGCTCTAGTAGCTTTATACCCTTAATGTCCTGTGGTGCCCGACACTGCCCACAGCACTCGAGGTGAGGCCGCCCCAGCGCAGAGCAGAGCGGGACAATCAGTTTATTGTTTGGGGTTTTTTTACAGTTTATTGGTTGATGTAACATAAGTGACAGAAATATATATGAAAAATGAGGTGTGGAGATGAATCCCCAGCCATGGATGTTAGACAAGAAGTCTGTTAGGAAGGAAGATGCACAGTCCTGGGGACGGGTGTCCCCCATGGCAATTAATTTGAAACTGGTGGGAGGACTCCTGTGTGCTGTTCCCCAGCATGTGTGAGCCCTCAGTTTCTTTTACACCTGTTCTTGCTCAGGTAAAATTGAGAAGTAATTGCACCTACCACTGTTGCTGTTTTAAATTGCTGACAGGTTGGATGTAGTTCCAGGTGTTACGAGATTAACTCTGCTATTTATAACCTAGGTCATGAAACATAGACAGAAATGATATTTCTATGTAATAAACTAAACTATGTAATTAGTTTGCTGGAAGTCATTACTGATAACAACTGCATGATTCTTATTGTGAATGCTTCTTCTAACATTACACAAATCGGTGGAAAAGAGAAGTTTTATTCTTTCCAATGTATGTGTCCCATGGTTTCAGCATTTTATTTTGGGCTTATTAGCACCTAGTCATGCAAATGATATTGAGTAATCAAGGCAACACTGGTAATGAAGCGATTGGCATCTGAATCGTCTGAATGTACCTGGTGCTTTTGAGCATGAAATCTGATTTGTGTGTTTGCACAGGGAGAACCAAAAATGCAAAATACACTGTTAACTTCTTGTTTTAACCACGTGCTTGTCTGACATTTTTGACTTTCCTACAGACTGCTGTCATAGTGTGTCATCTCCACCTGAATTTCAGATGTGGCATTAGAAAACTCAGAGTTTAAAAGAAATTGTCTTAGGCAAATACTAGATCATATTCAGTCTTGGGAAAGAGGGAATACAAATTCCAGTGGGTAACTTTCCATTTATTTAAGCAGGAATTAATATATGGCCAGACAATTACTCTTATTTGCAAACCTGGATTGTCCTGGTCTAAGTCAGGAGATTGGGGATTTTTTTTTGCCTTTTAAGACAGTCGTAGTTTTGGAGTAGCTATTTACTGCTCAGTATACCTGCCTATGAAGTTCATTAAAATAAAGTAAAATTAATATATTTAAGATTTAGTGTCAATGCAGCAGGTGTGCTTTGTATAAATGGTGTTGATGAAAATGAAAACTAAATAATGTTAAAATGCAAAATTCAAGTGCATGAAAGCACAGGATTGAATTAGTAATTCAGTCCAAAAGTGTTGTGGGTTTAATTTCTATCACCTTGAGCATGTTTATATAACCCCTGCTTTGCATAAAACTTTTAATATAATTTGAAACACGTGCAAGTCAGCATCTTATCTTTAAAACATCATCTTATAGAGGTAATAATGGAGTATTCATCATTCTTTTGAAAACCTAGACTCAAATATAATTTAAATTTTGTTTACTATCTAGCTTATTCTGTGTTTCTTTGTTTCTTAAGTTTGCAGAGAGTGAAGCACTAAATGATTCCAATTTCAAAGTCATGTTCTGTCAATAAAATACTGCTCGGGGTGTTCGCTGTTATGGAAAACGTTAGTGTTGTTAGCTTAACCATTTAGCAGTCACAGCTGTGTCTCTTGTATAATATTTGATAACATACATTATCGTTTGATGTTAAGTTTGTGCTGTTTGAGTTTTCTTAAAGTTTATTTCCAAACAATTGCCTGAACATGTTTGTCACGCTTCCTTCCCAGGTGAGACAAAGCATAAGGTCAATTATTAGTCCCCCCTGCAGGAAAATAACTGATGTGAGGCCGTTGTTTTTGCTCCTAGGTGGTAGGCCTGTATCGGTTATGTGGCTCAGCAGCGGTTAAGAAAGAGCTTCGAGAAGCATTTGAGAGGGACAGCAAGGCTGTTACTCTCTGTGAAAGCCAGTACCCAGATATTAATGTCATAACAGGTAATACATTTACTTACTTTTCTTTTAATATAGAGTTGTGCCATATCTGTATCGTCCCTTTTTAAAAGGTGGACTTGTGCTCTGAACTAGTTTTCTGCTGTCATTTAACAAGCTGTTAACTGCTGCTTTGTATTGCTAAAGGTTAGGTGAGAATGAGTGCGGTAAGCTTGGATGTGTAAATACCAAGCGGCAGTGATGTGGAGGGAGGAGGATATGGAAAGAGCGGCTTCAGTAACTGCTGTAGCAGTTACAGAGGGAGGTGGAAGTCTGAAAGGAGCCGAGATCCCTGGAGCAGGTGAAACCTCTGCTGTTGGTTTGTATTGGAGCGGATTTTGAAAAACTGGGTTGTGATCCGAGACGTGCGCTGTGCTGGTTGCTCTACAGCGTGGGATGCAAGGGCCATCTTGGATCGACCCAATGTCCTCCCTTTTTGTTGGACATCGCAGGATTTTTGGAAACCAATTTCCCATCATGTTGTGCAGGCTAGTTAGAGTTGCAGGAAGATGCCTTCACTTGATCATCTGCTTCTTTTAAAACGTAATTAAATCACAGCTTTTCCCCGCTCACTGGAGCGGCCCTTTACTTGCTGTCACGCAGCAAGCTCCTGGCAAAGGTGAGAAGGACTGGGAGCGCAGGACCAGGAGGTCTTGGGAAGCCTGTCTGCATCTGCATCAGCTCTTTGCATGAGTGTTTACACAGGAGTTGCACAGCACAACTGAAGCTAGTTGTTGAGGGTGTTTTTGTTTGCTTAGAAGTGTAACGGTTTTATAACTATTGATACTTGTTATGTAAACCAAAGTTGATCTAATTTCAGGCATCACCGAGTAAACCAATTGCTCTAGGAAATTAGGCAGGAGCGCTTGTTTCCTACGTATCCAGGGATGGAAAATGTAACACAGTAGTCAGGGTATAAATTTTCTGTGCCAAAGCCCTTTCTGTATCATCCAACATCCAGCTGTACGGGACAATTCTACCCTGTTTGGTGGTTTATTTCATTTCAGTGCATTGGGAATGAATTTTATTCATTACCACTTCATAATTATACAAAGTGGTATCAGAAGGCATTACTTGTTGACATTTACTGGGTTAAGTAAACCTTTTGGTTCAGAATGTCCAGCTAGTCAGTTTGCCTTACTTGCCTTGGCTGGTTTCGGTGTTGGGTTCAGCGTTGCTCACAAGTACCGCCGTTCCCCGCAGCAGAAACTGGTGTTCATGTTTCACTCTGATTGGGCACACCCTTTATAAAGAGGAGGTGTAGAGCAGAAGTAATAGTATAAAAGTCTTTTTAAACTGGATAATTTTCTTCTCTTTACAAATAAATTAATGAGGAAAAAGTGGTGATAAATTCTAAGAGCAGATTGTTCCATGAAATTGTTGAAGTCCTGTTTTCTTCCCAATTTTGTAAATCAACTCAGACGAGGGAAAAACCCCCTCTGTTGCTTTCTGCCAAACAGCAGAAACTGTTAGCAGACAAATGGCAAACTGCTATTTGGTTAATGTAAGCTTCTGGCTAATGGAAAACTTTGCGGATGTTTGTGGGTTTGTTGTTGTTTGGTTGGGGTTTTTTTGTGTTGTTTTGGTTTGTTTTTTTTTTTTAGATCTTGGATAATAAAAATGGCACTGCACTCCCACAGTACAAGTAATCATTACAATAAAACAGTATTTGCAGAAACAGTTCAGGAGTATTACGGGAAAGGGTATAGGAACTAGATTCTCGCCCATATACAAAAAAGCCTGTAATATTTCATAAGCATTTTGATTTTCCTGAGTACATGGCACACTCGGAACCAACCAGAACTGGCTGAAAGCGAAGTCTGAACTGCGGGAGAGCTCGGCCCTGATGCAAAGCCCCGGAAGGGCCGCAGCGCAGCCGTGACTGATGTTTCCATCACAAGTTTATGATCCACTGGTTAAATAGAAAATTGTACTTTGATTTTTCAATATATATTGCTGCAAGCCTCATTGGTGACGGTGAACTTTTGGTGACTGTGCGAGTCCTCCTGGACTCTTGGTCCTTTTTTGGTTTGTACTATTGAAGGATAATTTTTTGCATCCAGAATTTGTATTTTAAGAGTGAAAAGACTACAGCCTTTGTGTCTCTCTTACGGAAAGACTACTGGGTGTGCTTTTGTATTGCAAGAGCCGACTTACATGCTGCTTTCCTTACAAGGAAGAAATCGCTTCCAGAAATTACATTACATTTCCCCCCCCC
>VZTV01081422.1:0-35406 GCA_013400875.1 Anhinga rufa | reverse complement strand
TTTTTTTTTTTTAATTACAGAAAACAAAAGAGATCATGTGACTTAGCCTAAGGGTCAGGGCAGCCTTTTGACTGGGGGAGGTACAAGTCCCTGCTCACTTTTTTGCCCTAATGAGTATTTTCTTGTTTGTATAAAGCAGCACCAACCACAGCAGCCTCCATGGCAGGAGGCCATGAGTGCTTTTTCCCTACAGCATCACTTCCCCACCAAAATATCAGCCTTTCTAGCAGGAACATCACTCAAGTGGATATGTTGCAATGGCAGGTTGTGGGATCAATGAATTACCATTTTCCTGCCCAAAAAGCCATCCCATACTCACTCCCCACTCACCTCCCCAGGCAGCTCAGGTTGCTGGGGCGGCAGGGAGGGAGGCTTGCCTGTGAGCCTGGTGCCCTGGGAGGACTTTGGGGTGGGGATGGAGACTACCATGCTCCTCCAGCTGCTCTGGCCCAGCGGGGCTGGGTTTTGGAGGGATGCTGCTGGCAGGTAAGACCAACATCAGCCTAGAGGGAAGCCAAACTGGTGCCACACCGGTAGCAAGAATGCCAGGGAACAGCTGGCTTGGCGCCAGACAGCTGTGGGTGCCCTGGGGCCAGGCAGGGAGACCCCATGGTCCCCTCAGCCCCCCCACCACATTAGTGCCCCTGTTTTCACAGGAACACATGCCAGCCGTGCAAAGTGAGTTGAAAAGAGCCTTTCCTTCTTTCTTGCTTTTTTCCTGTATAGTAGCCTCTTTTTCCTGAAACCTTTTCAGAGAGCTGATGGCCACATGTGTCTTTATGTAAGGTGAGAAAGCAGGTTTGAGTACGGACTTCCAGATGTAGTTTCAAGATAAGCGAGTCTGTAAGAGACAGATAGCTTTTCACTAGACTTCATTGCCCCCATGTTCTCAGCATGCGGTGCCCCCGTTAACAAATTAAAGAATCTTTTATATACCCTCTTGTCAATGCTGCTCCCACTGGAAAAAATCTTGTTTCTGTGCCCAAGCAATGAATTATTTTTCTGACACAGTTGCCAGATCACAGAAGCAATTAAAGTTTTATGTGTAGCTTGAGCTGTTCTCGCTTCCTTTTGATGTTTCAGGTAAAAGGAAGAAGAGAGTTGTATCATTTTAACACTTTTTACATCTCTCTCTGAAGTAATTTTAAGGTGTATTTGCAAGGTCAAAGCGATAAAAAACAGATATGGGAAACAGTGTAGTTCACGTTGTCCTACAAATGTAATATTGTTCTCTACAATATTTTTTCACAGCAACACAAACTGTAACCAAGGCTACAAAATAGTTTTCTTCATCATCTCTATGTTTCCATTTGCTTATAGTTCTCTAAGTTTATTCTCTCCCCAAGCTTGCAGTGCCCTCATTGTCATTCAGTGATGGGCTCAGGGAATTGTTTTCCTTCTGAAAGAAAAAATCAGACCACATCTTTTTTCATGAGGCCAGAGCCAGACTGAACTCTACTGCTGAACTCTGAAACCTATGAGGCCCTGCAGCGAGGATTATATGTTTATTGCAGCTAAGAGGGATTTAGCAGCATCAGGAGCATACAGAGATTATCTACTGAGCTCATGCAAAAAACTGTGATAATCTGTGGAGAAGGCGGTTCGCAAGGTTCCTCTCATAAACCCCAGGAACTTGGGGCAAGAGCTGGGTTTGTTGGTGGCACCTGTGTAGTACATACAACCTGCCCACATTTATTTATATGAAAACTTTCATCTCTCATTCCGCTGTCCATTGCTGCTGTTGCTAGTAGTGGAGATCTTGGATGTGGATTCGTGATCGATACCGACTTGCCAGCTACTCTGGAATTACATTTGTAACTGCAGACCTGCTAACCAAACTGCTTCTTAGAAAAGCCCAGAGAAGAAATGCATATAGAAATATCAAAATAGTGAAGTTGTCTGTCATAGCAGTTGTGCCTTTCCCTCTCGCAAAGTTAACTTTTGTGTCCTTGAAGTATATCTCCATCAGCAGCGAAATCAAAGAAATGCAGAGACACCAAAAAAAAAACCCTCTCTACAACATTAAGAACCATATATTTCTGTATTTCGATCCCTGTATTTGTTTTCCTCCTTTTTTCAAAATTGTTTTTAAAACCAAAAAGTCAATAATAGGAAATTATCTTCTGCACTGTGTTAATGCTGAAGACACAGACTTAGAATAACAGCTAAGATCATCTGTCAAAAGCTGTGAGCTTTAGCTTAGACCACCAGCTAGGGTAACCTCATTGTTTGCATGTTCCCCATGTTCACTCCATTTACTCATGGATACTGTAAGTATCATGGCAGTGCTACCTTATAATCTAAGTAAATTATCAAATTCAAAGGCTGACTACCATGAATGATGCTTTTTTCTCCTTTGGACAGCATGAACTAAGCATTTTCTGCTGGGGATCTAGTTGTTTATTTATTTGTATCTGCCAGTTCTTGGTGAGAAGCTGCAAAGACTATAGAAGGGCCTTTCATCTGGGAGGAGAAATATTTAAGTAATAGGGTCCCAGGCATCTCTTTTTCTATTCCCCCAGGCCAAATTTGTGCCTTGCAGTCTACAGGAGAGAAGCTGAAACAAAAAGTCTCTAGCATTTCTTGCTGTGGTTGCCACTGGGAAAACAGTCTTCCTTTACCTGTCAACTTATGTGTGTATTCTTAACAGCTATTAATGAATATGCCCTGAAAGGCAAATATGGCTGTAATTAGCCACCCCCTCTAGTCATGACGAGGCTTGCTGTGTGTTGCACACCTGATCCACAAAGACAGAGGTCTGTGTTTTACACCTCCTCTCTGGAGACACCCACATGGCCTAAACAACAACACGAGTCAGGATCAGTGGAGGGTTCGGCGGACAAGCTGCCGGAGATCCCAAATTGCTTAGGAGTGATTGCATGGTCCTAGCAAAAATACATCTCCAGCTCCTTCCCGCTTGCTGTTGCTTGCCATTCCCCAGGAGAGAATCATTTGTTTTAGTCAAAGCACAGCAGAATACAAAGGAAAGGTGCAGCACCTGCTAACTCATTAAGAATTGATTTCAAAGATTAGGGGCCATAATCACTGGCTACTCTTTTTCCTGCTTCTTGGCAGAAGCTGGCTGATTGTCCAGGCTTTGCATGTCTTCACAGATGTCAGCTAGAGACAAAAGTGATCTTAGCACTAGAAGATCACTTGTTGTATGGATGGAATTAATATGTGACAGATAATACGGTGCAGGTATAAATTAACATGCTTGAGAATTGACAGCAAGTGCAAGAGCAGCCTGGTATGTCTTGGTAGATACCGTCAGGTATCGTCCCAGCTGAGGAGCTACCTATGGCTCTACTGCCAGAAACCTCCTGAATCCGCCTTCCCCCACTCCTGTGTTATAGAAATAAAGCACACAGATACACAGAATTGTATAGGTTGGAAAAGACCTTTAAGATCATCCAGTCCAACCGTAAACCCAACACTGCCAGTTCACCACTAAACCATGTCCCTAAATACCACATCCAAATGTATTTTAAATACCTCCAGGGATGGTGACTCAGCCATTTCTCTGGGCAGCCCAGTCCAGTGCCTGACAACCCTTTCAGTGAAGTCATATTTCCTAATATACAATCTAAACCTCCCCTGGCACAGCTTGAGGCCATTTCCTCTTGTCCTATCACTTGTTGCTTGGGAGAAGAGACCAACACCCACCTCGCTACAACCTCCTTTCAGGTAGTTGTAGAGAGTGATAAGGTCTCCCCTCAGCCTCCTCTTCTCCAGGCTAAACAACCCCAGTTCCCTCAACCTCTCCTCATAAGACCTGCTCTCCAGACCCTTCACCAGCTTCACTGCCCTTCTCTGGACACGCTCCAGCACCTCACTGTCCTTGTGCTGAGGGGCCCAAAACTGAACACAGTGTTCAAGGTGTGGCCTCTCCAGTGCCGAGTACAGGGGCACCATCACTGCCCTGCTCCTGCTGNACTTGGTGTCCTCTGCAAACTTACTGAGGGTGCACTCGATCCCCTCAGCCAGATCATTGATAAAGATGTTAAACAGAACCAGCCCCAACACTGAGCCCTGGGGAGCACCGCTTGTGACTTGGCCACCAACTAGATTTAACTCCATTCACCACAACATTCTGGGCTTGGACATCCAGCCAGGTTTTTACCCAGTGAAGAGTACACCTGTCAAAGCCATGAGCAGACAGTTTTTCCAGGAGAATGCTGTGGTAAACGGTGTCAAAGGCTTTGCTTAAGTCCAGGTAGACAACATCCAGCCTTTCCCTCATCTACTAAGTGGGTCACCTTGTCATAGAAGATCAGGTTAGTTAAGCAGGAGCTGCCTTTCCTAAACCCATGCTGACTGGGCCTGATCATTTGGTTATCCTGTACGTGCCGCGTGATGGCACTCAGGATGATCTGCTCCATAACCTTCCCCAGTACCAAGGTCAGACTGACAGGCCTGTAGTTCCCCAGATCCTCCTTCTGGCCCTTCTCATAGATAGGTGTCACATTTGCTAACTTCCAGTCGACTGGGACCTCCCTGGTCAGCCCAGACTGCTGATAAATGATGGAAAGTGGCTTAGTGAGCACTTCTGTCAGCTCCTTCAGTACCCTTGGGTGGATCTCGTCTGGCCCCATAGACTTGTGTGTGTCTAAGTGGTGTAGCAGGTCGGTAACCATTAAATAAAATAAAATAGAAAAAGAAGTAAGCATTTTGGGTTTTAGCTCCAAAGGAGGAAAAACAAATCTCAGCAGAAAATAACCCTGCTAGTTTATGGCAGTGTACTTGAACAGGGGGAAGAATAATCAAATTTAACTTTTTGGTATTCCAATTTGGGGGAAAAGTGTCCCCTGGAGTTCTAATCTGACCATACTCAAAACTTTGAACAGGCTTTTTCCAGTTAAAAAGCATTTCCCATATGTTTGACATATTGCTACATATAATGATGGAATGCAGGGGGAAAAAAGTATGTTTACATACAAAACATAACCCCACATGCATATTTATATTGAGAAACAGGAAAATATTTTATGTATGTATGTATAACTCGACACTTTCCATTTTATGTAAATAAATGCCAAATGGATGGAGAAGATTGTATTATACATTAACGGGCTATACTTCTTCATTTCCATTTTTCAAATCTGGCTATGATTGTATATAAGTATCTCAAACAGCAAACATTTGGGTGGCTTGAAAGTAAATGAAGCATGTTTATACTGTCAGAGATATTCTTACTGTAAAGTTACAGATTCAAGCTTTACCAGTGAAATTTTTGGTCCTGAGGAGCCTCAGACTTAATTTATAATAAATATGATCGTTTTATAGTATCAGTGGGGACACAGTCTTAATAATATTAATATTTAAAGTCTAACAAGCTCTTTCGTAACTAGGATTCAGTTTAACAGACATATGCATTAAGACTATATCCTTGGAAGTTTTCCAAGCAACTGCACTGTCATAGCCAAAGCCTTCGTCCAACTCAAATGTTTGACAGTTTATACAATTGTATGACTATTTTCCATCTCTTACCTCTAGATTTAGGACAATTTATCTCTGATTCTCTTTTGTTTCTAGGTTTCAAAGTGCAATTTCCTGCAGAAATGAATATACTCATAATTCAGGTTGTCCACCCACCCACCCAGTTACCTGTCTCAGCTAGCCCAATTGCTGGAAGGAATATATAAAGCAAGTTCATAGCTTGACGCTGGATTGATATAATCTTTGCTTAATCTACTTAGTGTTTAAAAACATAAATGTTAGTGGCTATCTCAAATACTAGAGTGCTGCTCTCATGTAGGTTGTATGCTTGAATGTGGCACAAAGCAGTAATTGTATTCTTCTGGGAGACTAAAAGCCTTGCAGTGTCTGAGACCTGGAAAATGTAAAGAGTAGTTTACATCTGCTAGGACCAAAGTGTTGCAACTGTATCTCGAACATTTGCAATTTGAAGCTGTAAAATCCCTAGGGCATATTATGTGCTGTAACAATACCATTAAATATGTTGTATCATGCTAACGAAACAATTTGTGCCTCCTTTTCCTGTCTCTTTTTTCCCCTTAGAAAGAAATCCAGTACATGAATATGTAACATTAGCTCTTATTCAAAATTATCACGTGAAGAAATGAAATAAATTAGCACATATGTTTATAACAGAGATTGCAGCCTTTCTTTTCCCTAACCATTGTAATAGCACTTTAAATATAAACTTTGGCTTCTGCCTTGAGTTTAACCTCTTAAAGCTGCAGTTTGCCTTTCAAGAACAAAAAGCGGCTGGCAATTCCTATAGAAGGCAGCTCTGGGCTTTCTCTGTGGATCCTCAAGAGCCAGGAAGGAAGGTGCAGTCCTGGCATGCCGACTGCCCACGTTGCTTGCTGTCGGTTTGCTCCCTGGCTCTGCTTTTGGCTGCTCCATCTAGATCTTTCCTACGCTAACCTGATCTAGCAGGGTCAAGCACTAAGCAGTGTGGACACAAGCCAGGCTAATGATCCCGGCCCCTCTTTCATTCAGTGGCTGGGATGTAGCGTTCCGTTCCTCCATGGGAGGATTTCTCAGCAAGGCAAGAAGTGCCAGGGCTCAGAATGGGTTCCTCATCTTTGACAGATTTTTATAAAGGTTGCAAGACCGGGCTCCCTTATGCCATCGGTCTTCTCAAAGAGAGGAAAGAGATGTGCAGGAAGGACATGTGGTGTGTGCGTGTGTGTGAGTGCACGTGCACACCTCCTCCTCTCTTTGTTTAGACCTCCGGGCATCACTCCCATGTAACCTTTGTTCTGCTTGTGAGCCCTTCTGTTCTTGTTTTGGCAACTCACACAAATATCTACTCATGTTCATAAATAATCACCGATTCTATCTTTTCAGGTAAAATATCAAGAGAGCATGGCTCACCTGGGTGAACGCAAATGGACGCATGTGTTCCCTTTTCTGGTGGTAGGTATTTATGTGCGTACAGGTCTCTCCAGCCTGCAAAGATCACTGCATTCTGCTTGGGTCTTTGCAAACATCTGTGAATTGTCATGGCACAGCTACAGATGACTTAGGGACTGACCCCTATGCAGTGATAGGTTTCCATTCAATAAAACACCTGGGTGTGTGCTGCTGAGACTGAGGCTGCTAGGTAGGAGGGCCCAGGATGGAGCAGAGGCAGAAGGTGCTGGAAGAGCCAGTTAGCCTGGATGTCACATGAAGCACAGCCCTATCATGGTTGAAGCCTGAGGCAGCGCGTTGTTATACTTGTCCCTAGCAGTCACATTTACAAAGGCTTGTTAGAACTTGGAGGGGTGAGGGTGCAAACTCAGGCATTTGCTGTGCAGGAGAGCATGAGAATAGGTCAGGAATCACAGCCTTCAGTATTTTGAGGAGTAGCTGTGCCAACAAGCATAAATGTCAGTGAAGAGAGAGGAACTTTCTAAGATAAACTCTTAGAAGGACCAGGTTGCTGAAAATTGTATCTGTCTCCATCCCACATAGTGGCACCACATCTGTTTCTGAGCTTTAAGGGTGTTTCATGCTACAGTGCGGGCCCCATGACCTTCTGAGCCACAGCAGCTGGGCAAGGGGATGGGGTGAGGCATGGGGGATGAAGACGGTGGAAGTGACAGTGCTCTGGGATACTCTCTGGTGACAGGTCTCCCTGGTGTACTCTGCCAGTGCCGAATACTCCAACTGTGGCGAGAATGAATACTACAACCAGACCACCGGCATGTGCCACGACTGCCCCAAATGCGAGCCGGGCGAAGAGCCTTACATGGTAATTTCAGCTTCTGCTGCTGGTAGGGGGACATATATCTGGCACCAAATGCAAAAAAACAAATACTTTGTTACATGTCAGTAATGTAGGGATAGGAGAGGAAATGGGGGAGGACAGAGATGCTTAAGCTGGAGCACTTACACCTGCAAGGGTATCATGGAGTGAAGCACCGTGCATGCATGCTGGTAAACCGCGTCCCAGGAGCAGCCTTTTAAAACTGAAATTGTAAAAGTTGTAACGTAAAAGTTTCATACACAGACTCTGCCAGTCCATTCTCATCTCAATAGTTATTTAAAATCTGATGCTGCCGTTCCGGCATGGTGTGATAAATTGGTTAGTCTGGTGTGCTCGCTGGCCCCCCACACTGAGAATTTAATTTTGCTCTCCTGCTGAGATATTTTGGCACTAGAGGAACTTGGATGCTTCTGCAACATTTTAAATTACGGTTCCTAAGTAACCATTTGATTTACAGCAGATAATTGTTGCTTATTAAAAAATAAATTACTAAAATCCTGTTTGGTTTTAATGGGATAAACATCCTATTGCAAGAATTTCACGCAGTTGGTAGTCCTGAACAAGTATGTTTTAATAATAACCAGTTGGTTTTAGTTTTATTTAACCTAAATGTAATGTTCAGCTGGGACATGCGAGTTCAAGGGTTACAAAATCTCATCCAAACATTGCCTTTTGTGATGTTCCCTCTGGCCTCTCGAAGCATGAAAGCAAGATT
Source organism: Anhinga rufa (assembly GCA_013400875.1). NCBI lineage: Eukaryota > Metazoa > Chordata > Aves > Suliformes > Anhingidae > Anhinga > Anhinga rufa. The sequence continues at coordinate 26,968 of VZTV01081422.1, read as the reverse complement.
GCTGATATCCCTGCCGCAGCCATGTTTCCCCTGTAATCCTCTTCTTTACTCTTCAATTTTCAGTTCACTTTCTATCCGAGCAGCAGTTGAAATTCACTTCCATGACTTGCTGGAATATGATATAAATATGGGGGGCCACTTTCAAGGAGTGTAATGTGCCAGTTGCCCTTTTCCCTCTCCAGGACATGGTGTGCTGCATCCTTATATCCCTCCATGGCCTTTTTAGGACAGACACTAAGGGACCAAACAACAAATGTTTTTGTCTTGGTATGACATTGTGCCGCAAAGCCAATGGGACAGGCTATGAACATTTCCTCTTGCTAGAAGCCAGCCTGCAGCGCAAGCCTGCTTTTCAGTGACTTGGTGTTGTTGCAGACATGTGGATACGGCACCAAAGACGAGGACTATGGCTGCATCCCCTGCCCTTCAGAGAAGTTTTCCAGAGGAGGTTACCAGATATGCAGGCGGCACAAAGACTGCGAGGGTTTTTTTCGAGCCACGGTCATGACACCTGGTGATCAGGAGAATGATGCAGAGTGTGGTCCTTGTCTCCCAGGGTAAGAATTTAACTGCGGACCTTTGCTTTACGCAAGGCATTACAAAGTAATTTTTTTAATGCCAAAATCTCTGACAGCCTCTCTTCATATCCTAGCTGACTATAGGTACAGTACTGGTGAATTATGCTTTTCAGTCTCTGCTAAAACAATACATTTAAATGTTTCAAAAACACCGGTAAATCTAGTGTATCAGAAGATGTCATTAACCTTACTGAAAACTCACTGAAGAAACAACTGTTGGGAACAACCAGAAAAACTGAAACTTCTCCTCTTATTAGAAGTGGAAAGGGAACAGCTCAGGTATCCAAGCACAGGTGGGCAGTGCCATTTTAGATGCTCTAAGAAATCCAGCTTGGATTCCAGCTGCGGCTTCAGAGGGCCACCTTGTAAGTCCTGCATCTTACAAATGAGCTCCATGAAGATGCCTTGGATACCCTGTAGGGTCCATGCTGGCACTATGGTGTGTTTAGGCCTATAAAATACCTCCTCTCCAGATGTGACCAGCTGGCAAATTTGTCAGTAGTTGACAGCATTAGCTAACATAGCTGTTAGGTGAGATTTACCAAGGCATTTTAGTCTCTCAGGGTCCTTTCTAGCCAACAAAAAGGGGCCAAAGGAGCTGCTAATGTGGTGTGTATGCTGTTGTTCAGGGTCAAAACAAGTTCCAGGGCTAGCTGAAGGGACTTAAAATAGATGCTATTTATTAAGTCCATCTTTTTAATGGTCCCTTATGATCAGTATAATTCTGCTAGTACTGGTGAGAAAGCAATCGCTATATTGAATATGTTAGGAATGTATTCTTGACCATATTACCTTTTAAAGTCTGAAACCCAAGAATACATTTGCTTTTTCAACATTTTCTTTTGTAGGGTAAATAAATACTCTAAATCACAACCTCACCTTACATACCTTTTCAGTTTCTGCCAGTGTGCCTCTTTGGTTTAGAAGTGTAATTCCTACTGACATTTGGCTTTTGTGCACTTTGCAGATGCTGTATAACCCACACTACTTATAGCGCAGGAAACCCTGTTAAAGAGGCCCTGCGAGCTTCCAGGTTTATTCTATCAGTGAGTCTGTGTGAAATTTTCACAGTTTACAAATAAAAAGAAGGACTTGCTTAGCTGCCAGCCGAGCAGACTGATGATGTGATTTGCAAACAACTCCCTCTTGACTTTCCCCTCATGCATCATAAAGAGCAAGGAAGTTAAATAGTGGCCACAGTTGCTGTTTTGCAATTTTGTCAGGACTAATGAGGTCACCCACGTGGGAGCGGGGTGCTAGCTGAAAATAATCAGCTTGCACAGCTGGTGCTTGGGGAGTAATCTCAAAACACCGTGTTTGCACAGGTGTAACCTGTAGCAGAAACTGGCCTGCCAGAATCTGGCTGTGTGCCGATCCGTGTGGGACTCTCGGGTCTGGGGGTAGTTCAGCAAGGCCAGCAGTTAAGGAGAAACATCCTCTTACTCTGAGCTTAAAGAGATAAAATTCTCCAGCTAAATTAAATATGGGCTAAAAGGAGCTCTAAAGCTGCCTTGACTCCTTGTGCGACTTAGAGACCCCAGAAGTTGCTCCTGTGTGATGGTGGGGGAAATGCATAGGCCCTGCACCAGGGCAGAGAGCTGGTGAGCAGCGCCAACTGACCAGCCACCCTTCCTCCTTGCCCCCGGTTGGCACAGGGACAGTTAGGTGCCTGGGTGAGTGGCAGCTGGCAGAGTGCTCCCTTGCCCAAGATGGTAATCCTCAAAGGGCCCCTCGAAGTCAATGGGAGGGAAAAATTAAGGTTTCCATTTTCAGAGGACTGTGCGTCTGTAATGCACTGCAGACCTTCCCAAGGTAACAGCCCACATGCTGCAATCTATATTTAGGGGCATCTCATGCCTTTGCTATTTTTCACCAGCTCAGTAAAGCAGCCTGAGGAAAAAATGAGCATGTGGCACATTCTGACCAAAAGATTTTAAACAAAACACCACTGAACTGGCAGCCTTTTGCCAGTGGCTACAAGTGCCTTTCTCTATCATTTGCCTTAATATGGGTGCTGGATAGTTATATGTTTTTCCTTCTGTTTTTTTTTTTTTCACTATTACTGATGATTAGTTTTAGGGAAGCAGGAAACCTTTGGTACAAGAGCATGGGTCATCCACTGCTTCACTGTGTCCAGGTTCCCTTCCATATAAAATAGGAATAACACTATTTGTCCAGCTCACAAAAAGGTCTCAAGATTGTGACTGGGGGGAATTTAAGGGCTTAGCTCTGAAGCTGTGATCTTCAAAACCAAAATTCAGCTGCTAGTAAACTCTGGAGGCACCTAGACCTAACCTCCTGGGTCACTGCAGGCTTCATCCTCTGCTCCTGCCCCAGAGCTCTTCCACCATGGTAAATAGGACAGGTCAAGAATGTTGAAATAAGGTGAAACTCATACTGTTTCTGTCAATGGGATGATCCATTAGGTGTTCCTGGAGTGTGACTGTGATCACAACCAGCTAGGAGCCGCCACAGTGGGTCACAGCAAGGGTCTGTCTCTAACCTGGTCATCTGTCTTCAGTGGCGGCCATAAGTGGAAACCCACAGAGGACTAAGAACAGGCCAAGTGTATATGATACATATCCCTCATGCTGTCTCAGCAGCTATTTTCAGCTCAGAGCAAGTCCCTGGTCTCTTCACAAGGCGGAATTGCAAAGGGATCCTTTTCTTCTAAAATGCAGTCAGAGATGCCTCCGCTACTGACACTTCCTCTTTTTATGTGTTTGTCCATGGTTACAGTACATCCAGGCTAAATTCTCTTCTCTGAGGTGTTTTAAGAGAAGGAATGAGTTCTTTCCTCTGTTTTCTGACTGAAAAGGTTTAGCCAGTGAATTTTTGAGACCATGCCCCCCCGCCCCAGTTCCAGGTGCCCTGGTCCCTGCAGGATAAACCTAAACCTGGGGCCGAGTGCCTGAGTGTGCCATGACACCACCAGGGTTAGCCCGAGATAAACCACCATGGTGTTAAGCAGGAAAAAACTTAAGTCCATTTTTCAGTCTAGCCTTTACTCGTGGATTTTGCCTGTAATACTTCAGAATCTGAGCCTGGCAGATGCTAAGGAAAGAGAAATAATGAGCCCTATAGTGGATGAATAACACCATGAAAATTCATTATTTCATTAGTTGGCCACTTCTTCTCCATAGTTAGTGATATAAAGGAATCATGTATTTCCAGCATTGCCTTTAATATTTGGTGTATTGCAAAGTAGCCAGAAACATTAATCTGTTGCTCGTACTTTACAGGGGTGAATCACTAGTGTTTGCAGCAGCAGAGCTTCCTTCTCACGTGGGTGAACGCTTGCTTGCTGTGAACATCCTCTTCAGTTTTTTTTACACATCCTCCACCATTCTGCATTGTGGTGAAAACCAAGAAATATTCCACCAGCTTGATTTAATTAACTCCTGGAAGAGCTGTTTGTCTTTCCTAAACCACTGTGGCTATTAGACTGTGGATCTTAACTCTCCTGTATTTTTCTTTATAGATTTATATGTATCTTTGGCCTGCCACTCTTTTTTTTGTGGTTTGGCAGTCATTTCCTACTTATTTATTGACTGCTTCACAAGCTAACATTATGCAGGCCCCTTAGGAGTGGGAAGATGAAGTTTTGCTCCTGAGAGAAGGGTAGGGTGGCAGATGGGGCACAAGAGACATTTAAAGGGAAGAGTGAGGGCACATCTTTTAAACCTTTTCAGTAAAAAAATCTTTTAAATCTTTTCAGTAAGAAAGGAGGAACCATGTTTGGTTTCCTGCTTTCTGAGGTACCTCCAGTCCCTGTCCCCACCTTACATCTCTCCGTACTCCATTTCCTGGACCCTTATTTGTAAGCTGGGTCATCCATTAATGACCAACTGATTTTGATGGACAGTTTCAGCAGTAATTTTCTAACAATGCATACATTTTTCCACAAAAAGTATACTGCACACGCATAGACAGGTATGTGAGAGCAGAAAACAGATTCCCCATTGCATAAAGTGTTTATTATGTTGAGTACCTATCTACACAGCATGGATTATGAATTTATTCACTTCTTCATTAAAATTTGTGGTGATTTTCAAGTGATTTGTAAAGACATACCCACAACATCAACTCTGTATGATTTTGATGTAATTTACTCATTAGGTTGCCTGTGGATCCAATTCTTGCAAAACCAATTACCTGATTTCAACACTAACTTTATTAGAAGCTCAGAAGTTCAAATCATGAAAGCCTTTCCTTCACACTGTAATTCCACTATCAAGAACTAACTTATAAACTATACAGCAAGGAAGTAAAAAAAGAAAACCTGTAAAACCTAATCTGGCTTTCCCTGTAAGGGTGATTTTTTCCAGTGTGTTTTTTTTGTTTTGTTTTGTTTTGTTTTGTTTTTTTAATTTTTTTTTTTCTGTTTTGGTTCTACCATTAAGGAGCTTGTTCTTATGGTATTTGTGGAGAAAAATTAGCTAAGCATATCTAACTGGTTGTCTTGCCTGAAAGATTACTGCTTCAAAAAATAGCGTTCCCTTATTTTGAAAAATCTTATTTCAGGGCATGCTGTAGACTGCAGCTTGAACTCAGCAGGGAGAATAATGTTGTTTTAGGCAATGATACTACTTGTCATGTGGGCTTGATGGTTGATTAATTGCCTTTTAGGAGGAAAGGAAGAAGAGAAACACTGTCTCTATTCAGGCATTTTAAAAAAAAAAAAGAAAAGAATAATCTTTGCATCAAATTGCTTACAAAAGTTTTTTTAAAAACTACTTTATCTCCGTATAATTGGTTGCCGCTGAAGCATGCTCAGTTGTAGCATATTAATTTACACTGTTTTGCCTCATCTTGCCCTTCATTTCAGTTACTACATGCTGGAAAACAGACCTCGTAACATATATGGGATGGTTTGCTACTCGTGCTTGTTGGCGCCTCCTAACACCAAGGAATGTAAGTGTTCAGTAATTTCTGTGCATTTCATAGAATCATAGAATCATGCCATCTGGTTTTGACTTGAAATCATCTGGAAGCTCAATATGAAGTCTTTCAGCAGTTATTATTATGTTCAAACAATAAGTCCGTCTCCAGTGTAGCAATTTCTGCTTTCAACTAGCCTTACCAACAAAAGGGACAAATGCTGAACATTTGGGGAGAGATCAGAACCTTTGATTTTAGGACCTGCTATTGTTCAGTTGTGCTCCAGTTTTCATCTGTTAAGACATCCCATAAGGGATTTATTATGGTTACTTAACCAGTAGGTACAGGAGGTCGCAAATCTGTGTATTTTTTAATCCAGTTTCAGTTTAGCTATGAAGAAAACATGGGACACTTTGTAGATCCTAATTAAAGTGCATCACACCTGTTCATATCCTTTGGTTTCACAATGATACAAGGGTTGATGTTGCAATGTGGTAGTCTGCACTAATAAGAGAGCTAATTCTGTAGATTTCATTGACAAAAGAAGCTGTAGTTTGCTAACTGAAAAAACTGTATGCATGTGTGTGTGTGACACCCTAGCGGTACCTGTTTGTTTACATGCCACATGTGTGCAATGACTTACCCATCCTCATGCCATGGAGAGGAGGGACAGCCATGCACCAGAACTGTAATGCAGAGGTAACCCCCCCAGAAGACTGCTTTCTCCTTTAGGGGGTAAAGAAAGTGAGAAAAGGAAAAGAAAAAGTGAGGTTCTGTGAATGAACAAATTACTTTGACACCCACTCAGAGAATCTGGAGCAGATCAGGAGAAAAAGCTTTAAAAAAAAAAAAAACCAAACCAAAAAAAAACCCCAGACAAAAATGGGCAGCCCCCCAGAGAAACCTGATGCATCTAAAACCAAAATCCTGTCCATGTTCTGTTCTTTTAAAAGTCTTGATCATGAAAAAGAATTGCAATATTTTGCCTGCTTGATTTGAAAGCAGAAGTTGACAGAAAAGTCGCCGAGCATTTATTTGTGCACATAAATAGCAATTACTGAGTTCAGGTGCTGCCGAACTGTGTATCACTGGTGCTCTGCAAGCCACCTCAAAGGAGGATAGGGCACCAACAGCTACCACCTTTCCTAAAGTGCAAGAGCTCAGATGAGCCAGGGGATAATTACCACCTCACAGAGCTTCTGGTGAGCAGTAACAACCCGGGTGGAGGCATCTCCCTGAACTGTCTGTGTGCAAAGTGGCTGGTCCGTTGCAGAGCCGCTCACCCCGCTTGGCTGCAGAAACCCACCTGGTCCTGAGACATGAACTTCTGCCTGAGACAGCGGAGTGGGCAAGGGCAGGGTGCGCGTGATTTTGGTGAGATAAGGTCTGTGTTAGGAGGTGAGGTAAGGGTGCTAGGGAGGACCTGAATGTAAGGTGTGGGAAGAAGGTGGAGAGGTAAGTGAAAACATGAGGTTAGGAGTCTCGGTGGGACATGAGGGTATATGGCAAGAGGAAAGGATGCGGACACACCTTCTCCTACGTGCATGTGCAGGCTGGCTGCCCTGTTGATGGGAATACAACCATGCCTGCTGCTAGCCAATAGCCAGAAATGAGTCACTTCCTCAGCTCTGATGGTCTGTTTCAAACATGTGCTGAAATGGGCTTTTAGTGGTATCAGACATGTTATAGCTTACTGAATTGGCAAGGAACTACCAGAAGATCTTAACGGCTATTACTCAACTCAAAAACCAAATCTTTGTCTTTTATAGAATGTCTAGCAGATACTATATATAATGTGCTTAGTTCTGTGGGGAAAGTGTGAATTGCACAACTGATTAACTGCATGCAATTTTTAACTTGACAAACACAAGAATAAATATATATTATCTTTGGGAGGAATTTAGGTAAGTGCATAAACTGACAAATCGACTGGGTAGAAAGGTAGGAGAAAACATTAGTCCAAGAAAGAGTAAACATTACCATTTTAATCAAGTCTATGAAACCAACCATTTGATTACAAGTGTTCAAAAACTGGGAAAGCTTCTTAAAATCCAAATCTCTCAAATCACTAAGCTCAGGTAATTTGGTTTATGGTGTCTAAACCTCTGGACACTATTTGGAATGGCAGCTCCCTAATTTATAGGCAATAATTTGTACTCCAGATGGAAAATCAGCCTTGCTACAGGAACCTCTTAAAAGGCTCACTGTTGTTGTGGCAGGCAGCATAAAACTTGGTATTAGCAAATGATCAAAAATCAATCCTCTTTATCACATTTCACTGTCATCAGATTATACTCATCAGAGCAAAGAAAAGGTGTCATGTCAGTGTTGCACAACTGCATAATTTTGTGAGGTTTGCAAATTCCAAACTCTGAGCACATACCCTTGATGTGAGCGTGCAGTTTCTGTCATATGAAGGATAATACCAGCTCTTTGGTAGGAATGGTTCCTCTATGCAGAACACCTTCTGTGTAATGGCTCTCCTTGCTCTCCCCTCTGGCTGTCATGGTGGAGGACCTAGAAGGCCTTAGAGAACTCCAAAGGTTCCCAGGCATCTTCTGTTCCTTTCTTGAGACTTCAAAAATAGCATTGAACAGCATTCAGGAGCCTACACTTTGCCGGGGTGCCTCTACCCTTGGGCTGCCTTTCCTTTAAACTGTCTGCATACAGCACACCGCTGGAGAAAGGTGATGCAATGGGTTGCAAGAAAACAAAGGTGGAGAATTACGTAAAAATAGGAAACCGGGGTGACAAGCTCTGGCTTTACACTTCTAGACAGAAAAATGAGGGCAGGCAAATCCCATTTCAGGCCTTCATTAAGTTTGAGACAGGGTTGGAGGACAATGGTGTTCTCCTTAGCTGGAAAAATACCTTGCAGGGAAATGCCTGGCCTGTGCATTACAGAGGGCCAGAAGGAGAGCAAAGTAAGGTATGTGTGCTGCTGCAAGCAAAGCCGCTCAGAGAATTCGCCTGATGTTACACTATATCTGGCAGAAAAGTATTCGGGTTTGATCAGTAGGTAAACAAACAGCTTTCAACTCCAAGAGCCTGCTCTGCAACTTTCATCTCCTACACAGTCAATAGACCTTGAAATGGGTGAGGAAACAAGACGAACACCCCGTGTCCCAGCATCTGGAAATATTAGCGTAAAAAGGACTGGAAATGAGAAAGAAATTCCCTGATGGGCCTGGGTCACCTTTATTTTTTTTCCTCTCAAGGGACTTGAGACCTAAGTAGCACAAAATAGCATGGAAAAGAGGGGGAGGAGAGGGAGATATTTCACAGAGTTCAGAGATTTAATTAAGACAAACATATCACCAGGTGACAGTGTTGAAACTCTCTCTCTGGACTGAAGGACGGGAGCAATAGTGTTCTGCAGTCTGGGAGGAACACCAGGCTTAAGTGGCAGCTTGTGGGCAATGGGCACATACGGGGAAGGGCTGTGCATCTGTGAACATAAGGATGTGTGTTGTGTAGCAGGAAAGATTTTCTTACTGGGAAAAGGGTAAACATCACCATAAAGATTGCAATTTTTCTTATCTTGTGCACCGTGAAACACCTATGTAAGACTTCTGGGCTCTCAGCACACAGCTTCCTCAAGTCTACTGTGTAGGAACCTCAGGACTGGTCTGCTAAGGACAGAGGAGCACAATGCCAAAACATGAAAGACGTGAGACTTTCCGCTGTGCACGAAGCAGATCATTAGCCATCAGTGACCCCTGTTGACAGTAAATTGGGGTATGATGCCTCTGTGATAAATAGCAGCACTGCAAAAAATAGGGGAGGCAGGTTTCCTATGCAAATCAAAGAATGAAGGTAATGAGCACCAAACCACTTTAAGATGTGGCTTCCCACAGTTAATGGTGCCGGATTTTCTGTTGACACCTCTGGAATTGGAGGTACTTGAGGCCCCTGACTGCACAGAGTGGGGTTTTTTGTGTTTTTTTTTTTTTCCTTTTATCCAATGTAAAAATATATGCAAAAGACAGAAGATTTAAACCTACAAAGAGCATCTCTGGCAGAGAGATACAGTTACTGCTGGAAGAGATTTTGCCTTTTAGCAGCTGCAATTCTCTATCAGTTTACATATATTAACACTGCTCTTTTGTTCAAACTTTGGTATTTGCCATTCTGGTTCAAAAATGACGGAGGGAAACAAAATCAAACCCCGCTACAAAAATGTTAAGAACACTTACTTTGAAGTTGTATTTACACAGTTACATCAAATATGCAAATCCTTTTCCACTCACACATTATTGATCAAGAAAATTTTGGCAATTGATTGACAGTTTTATTTCTAATCTACTGTATATATGAATAAGTGTGCATGGACACAAAATACTGTTACTTCCTCTCACCTTTTTTGCTGGTTGTGTATACAAAAACAGATGCAGTAATCAACCTGTGTAAATTTTTAAGTCTAACACCTAAGGATGATGGCTTAGGAAAATTAAAAAAAAAAAAAAAGAAAAAAAGGAAAACAACAAAGGAAAACATATGTAGTCAAGCTATTTTTTAATTACCAGAGATCAAATGGCATCTAGAAATAGAAAAGACCATTTTTATTATTGTATCATTAGAACTTCAAAACCAACTAAACAGATGAGATGGAACAATTGACTAAGAGGCTGACGGCTTCATGTGACAAGCTGTAATCAGGGGGTCACATCCATACCCATGTACTGAAGACTGAGAGCTCTGCCTCCTTAATTGAAATCTTTAACACAAACAAGCCTCATGCCAAAAACACTTGCATTGGTGAAAAATAATTCTTTCAGAGATTTTAACTCTCCATTCTTTGTAATATCACTAATTTTCTTTCCTTGCCAGCTTTGTCTTTTTGTAATACGATCAACACCAGGACTTTTGTTTCCTCCTGTTTCAAATTATGCTTACAAATGAATAGGCTTGTTAGCTGGAGCTAACAAACTTCTTTTTTTTTTTTTTTTGAGTTGTTTGATCTCTGAACACCCCATTCCTCTTCACATGTGGAATGGGAGAAATGTTGAAGGCAGTGCTTTATTGTTCACTGGTGGTATGGCCTAATTCTCATTCCTTTAGGGTTTGTCTATATTAGGAAGGGAACCTAATCTTAGGACAAAATTGGCCAGCCTCAGCCATAAACCTTCAAGGGGAGGGATCTGAGAAGCACATATGGGGTTTGTTGTCTTCAGCTTCTGGGAAAGCCGGGTCCAGGTATCACTCAGGAGGGCACCTGGTCCCAGTGTAGCTCTCCTGAAAGAAAACTCCAGTGGCTTTGATGTTCCCACCTGTGCCGGAGCTGCAGCTCCCACAGTGAGCACCATCCGCCCGTGGGAAACATTGCAGGTTGCTGCAGCGTCGCTCTGCCTGGGCTCATGGGCTGCAAAACCTGCAGAGCTGCAGCTTTCCACCACCTGTACAGCCTGGCCACCAAGGCACAGGGGAAATGGGAGACCAGCTCCTTGCAGGTCCGTTCTCTTCCTTTTGATGCTTCTGAAGTCGCTGTAGTAGGGTTTAAACAGCAATTATCCCTTTCATGTTGCACAGAGAAAAACGTGATAACACTGAATTCCTGGAGGCAGGTTTAATTCATGGAGGGTGTGCCTATGACCTTCCAGTACTATGCATGATTGCAGCTCCCAGTGCATCCTAAACAAAACTACAACAGATGCAAATAAATTGTCAGACTAAGGCCACGCAGCCTATAGTCATCACCACTTACCTGCCCTGGCAAGATAAAAAGAGAGAGAAATAGAACACTTAAAGACGTTACAGAGAGCACAACAGCATAAAATGTTTCCTTTTATGTGTCTGAAGAGTAGTGGTTACTTACCGTGAGAATGACCAGATCGAACATAGAAATCTGGGGGACCTTTGTTATCACCATTTTTAGAAAGTTCAGTCTCAAGAATTAATTTCCTTCATGCTCTTCCTGGTTTAATAACTAACTACAGTAACTGAAATATCTACCTGTGGCTCCAGGAAACGTTACTGTAACTTGCCTTATAGTGTTCTGTATGTCCCCTGAAAATAAAAGACAGTAAAATAAAGAGCAGTCAGGCAATCCTCCATTGTCTAGAATATGCTCTGTTACTAGTGATTTGCAATATTTTCAGAGTTGGTTAATGTTTGATTACTGAAGTCATATGAATATGCCTTAAGAGAGTGGCTTGGCTTTGCCTGCTGCTTCAGCTTCCATGACTTTGCAAATGCACAGGGTTTCCATATAAAGTGTTGTTTCCTTAAGTTTGAAACCAAATTTTTCATGTAAGTACCTGAATACAGATTTACATTAATTTGAATATTCTGACCTCTGCTTTCTAAATATCCAGGTCTTTATTTATGACTAGGTCTAGTTATAATCCTGGTTTTGATTACTTTGTCAGCCATAAACTGTCTACTTTTATTGAATTTCAACTTAGTATAATTTATTTTTCATCTCATATTCCAGGCTGCTAGTTATTTATTTGTGTGTGCGCTTCATCTTCTCTCCCGTAAAACAGTCTCAGTGATGGCACTCGCAGCTCGGCTGGCAGTAACGAGTATGCATTGCCGTTCATAAATGGACCACGGCTGTGAGAAGGAGAAAGCAAGCTGCACTCAGTGGCAAGAAATAGATACATATACACACAAAGACACTTTTAAAACCCTCCTTATTTCAGGATCACTCTGATAGTCTGTTGTATACACACTTCGGATATTTTTATAGTATGTCATTAAGTACTAAATAAACTTCAAAAAAAAGCTGTTGCTAGCTATGAGCAGCAGTCCTTTGCATGGACCAGCAAGCTGACACCCACAGCAACATATGTCAGGAGCACATATGGTCTCCAACTGCACCAGATTTTATTCACTCACAAACACTTGCAAGGGGTCATGTTGGTAAAACCTCCCCTCCCGGTGCTCTCCTCCTCTCACAGATCTGGTAGTTGTGTTCGTTGCTTCTTATTGTAAATCTGTCTTGAGACACGAGAACAACTGTAATAGCCCTGTTACCTGAAGCAGAAAGGTTCTTTGAAACATGAAAAAATTATTTTATTGCCCAGCATTTGTTAACTATGAGGACAAAAGGGTGACTGCATGATAATTTAAGATAAAGCTATCTTTTGAGCTAAAAACCCCCAAACATTCAAATGTGAATACAAGTTCAAATGTTCTTCTAAACAAAAAATATATTTTTCAAATGAAACTGTATTTAGACTCCAAGAAAGTTATAACTAAATTACAGTTTTTGAATAAAAACATTTAAAAAGCAAAAGCTGACCAAACATCAGTGATAAACTTCTTTCCTAATGCCTTTATCACATTCCTACAGTATTACTTACAGGTGTCTAGGAATATAAACCACTCTTTTGCACAGCTATATTACAGCCATCAGTCTTTTTTTGTGCTTAAAATAGAGTTGTTTCCATATGTTGTGCTGTAGCACCTTAGAATGTCTCTGCCTGAACTATATCTATGTCTTTACAGATTATGTAAATGTCATCTATATTGGAATCAGAATGCAAAACTGGATGTGCACAGGAACAACTGACATTGCAGTCACGGTGTACTGCTGGACTGGGAAAAAGCAGCTGCTATGAGTTCTGTTTCTTTCTGCTCACACAAAACCAAAATGAACTCAACTTCTGCAGAAGCTGGCATTTTTGTTCCTCTTGTAGTGCAGGTGCACAAATTGGCACTTTCTTCTAAGCCACATCTAAAGAAAAATCTTGGCTCATAATGAATATGCCAAATTATTAAATTTGATAATAGGTTTAAAACATGCATAACGACTAACTCCCACCTAGGCATATGTAAAAAGCCATCATGGTCTAGCACCAGCCTTGATTTTGCCACGACAGGCACTACAGAACAAACAAAGCGGCCCCATTCCCATGCAACTCAAAGAAAATTCTGCACGTAGGCTGTGGAGCTGAAGGTGCTCGCTCTTGTGCACGGGAGAGGCGTGTGTGTGTGTGTGTGTGTGTGTGTGTATGCGTGTATGCACAGTGTGGGCAACACGTCGTATCCTGATGTGGAGTAGAGCTGGCTGAAGCGTGACGATGGTGCTGAATGAAGAATGGATGACTTTCCTCCTTACTGTTCCTGTGCTACATGCTGCTGCGTGACTTCCCACCTTGGAAGGCTCTACTTCCTTTCACAGGCAGGTGAAAAACATGAGGTTAACAATACCGAACGACTGAAAGATTGATTAGGCAGAAATACTTCAATGACTTCATATTTCAGATGAAGGAAAAGAGGGAGAGGAGAGTTCGATAAAACTTGCTTATGGAGGAGACGAGCTGAAGCTTGTTAGACAAACTGCACGCAGACAAAGCAGCACACATTGCCTGCATTAACTGAAAGGCAGTGTAAGAAAAGCTATTGTTGACTTGTTGCAGCTTGCAAGAACTGCACAGAATTGCAATTGTCTGTAATTGGATTTGCCAGGGGGACTACAAGAATAGGCGTAAGCTGGACATGAAGGAAAGTATTGGGCTACAGCACTGGCTGTGTACTAAATTTCCTCCATAGTCCAGCCATGATGAGTAAATATAAAGGTTGAGACCAAGGGTGATTCACTTCAGTTCTGTGAAGAACTGCTGAAAATGTAACAAATTACCTGTCTTTAATGTCCATTACATGAAGGTGATACCTTCATCTACTGATATCTAGATGCTCTACTGCTATATTGCTATTTCTGGAGCTCATAACTAATTCTTCTTAGAAGGAAGTCTGGCACAGAGAAGGGACCAGAGGCAAGATTTGCATAATCTGCCTGTCATTTACACAATATGAAAAGCATCTGAATTAAAAAATTAGTATATTTAAAACTTTATGAAAACACATTTCTTCAGTTTGGAAAGAAAGTGCAATTATAATAAATGAATCCATTTCCTTCCAACAAATGAGGTTTAAAAGAAGTTTTACCATTGTGAAAGAAAAGTTCTTTTGAAGACATCTGCAACTCATACTTTGTGGCCACTTTAAGAGTGTACATTTCTCATTCACTACATGCAGCCACGTTTTATGTTAGGTAATACTTTTTTTCTTTTTAGAAAACATTTCTCTTAATTTGAATAACATCTATATTGCTTTGTTCTTAACCATGGAACATTTCTCAGACCAGTCCAGACTGCTTAATTTCCTGTCAAGTTTACCTGGTGGGTTTAATTTCTCATAATATTTACTAGGTCAAAAGAATGGCACGGTTAGTTCTCAGCTACTCTAGCTGCCAAACTGGCTTGTGGAGCCGTGTGCTGTGTGCACCTTAGCAGATGCCTGGGACAGCCTTTTGCCTTTAGGTCTGCTGAATTTAATTATGACTGGACTTTTTCCATAGACAGCTAATACAAAGCAGGAGGGATTTCATACCCCCTCCAAGGCAGAAGATGTTTTTCAGTGTCTGTTGATGGTAGTTGTTTGCATAACCTGCTTACTGATGATATTAAAGATTATTTGAGAATGAAGAGATTGCTTTCTCCCAACCCTAATGTTTTTATTCCGTTTTGGAATGCTATGCCAACACCATCCAGTATGAAAGCATTCTGACCAACAGCCTTATTCCCAATAATATTCAGTATTGTGGGGTATTGTCAAGTATGTTAACTTATGACTTGGTTTCCTGCTTTCAAAAGTTGGTGTATGACACCATCTGTAAGATTAATATTAACTTTTAAACTTAATTGTAGAATTTAGACACAGAAACCTCTATTGGACAATCTCATGCCTCTGCCGGCGTAAAGTGTTCCTTTAAGTTCCTCATTTCACTGTTTTTGTGGATTTCCCCCTCCTCAGAATATAGATTTGGACTGACGAGGAGAATCATAAGAAATGCACTGCTCAGCTAGATTGCAGGGAATTCTAATATTCCCTTTTATACAGCTCCATGGAACAGAAAGGCTTTCAACACTACTATTACACCACTATTATTACAACACTATTATGTCACCTTTCCTAGGTTTTCCTGTGGCATCATGAGGGTGGCATACCATCAGAGTTTCACAGTGATCTTGCTAGTGAAGGATGCTTGCGACAAGCACTAATTTGATGAGCCTAACAGCTGGGACTTGGGGTCTGCAGTTGCAAATAATGGAGTGGGGGTTGTAAACAGTTGGAGTCTTCAACTGGATCCTGGAAAACTTTCTGCTACCCAGGACAGATGTGTAATACGGGAATCTATGTATAACAGTTGGCTCTGTATGTGTGTGTCCGAAGGCGCTTGGGTTTCTTCTAATAACCATTCAGGAGCTTTCCCTTCTTCCCGTTCCTCTAGATGCTGTGCAAAAATATATTCTGTAACACAATTTTCAACGTGATAGAAATGCAATCAAGCTAAGTAAAGGCTCTGTTTACTTGGGCCAAGCTATTGCTTTGACTGGACAAAGTAACTGGAAGTTCATGGCATTTCTGTTTATTTTGCAGGTGCGGGGGCTACCTCTGGCATTTCAGCCATTTTCCCAAGTACCTCTGGCACAAGCACTTTCTCGCCTTACCAGCATGCTCACAAAGGTAGGAATGCATTCACAGATTTAACTTAGCAGCTGTTTGTTTTGAAAATAACATCAACAAAGTGCAACCAAACTGAAAATATCTCTTGTGAATTTCATTGCCACTATTTCCACATTTCTGCTATTTCTGCTATTAAAAATAATTCAGAATGAATTTTTATTTCTTGGTTAACCAGCACCACTGTTTTAGTCAGATGGCCTTAAAAAGGATTTGAGCTGTACTCAGTAGTGCCAGCAATAAATTTAGCTCATTATGTGTAGCCATACAGAAATGGCACTATGACTCAGCAAAGCTTAGCTTAGACTGGTGAAAACAGTTTAATGCACAAATATGGCCAGTCTTTTACTGAGCTAACATAAATAGTTTTCCAGCATGATTATTCGGTTTGAAAGATTTGTGAACCTAGAAGACACAACAGGAGAGATGCAGTTAATGGGGTACTGACAATGCTGACCTTCCTGGTATTGTCTGGAAACATGATTATGAGGATCATGTTTTCAGAAAAATTAAAGTTTTCATCCATTTTAGCATATCTGCCATTGTCTGCATCCTTTTGTGGCTTCTCAGTTCTAGCCTTTTGCATCCAAATTCTGCTTCTGAATACCTTTTCACATACGTTATTTTAAATTCACCTTCTAGCCCTGCTGTGTTTTAAGTCTTGGTTAGAAAAACATCAGTCCTTCCACATATACATTGTGTTCTCCTTCCTACTGCAAAACCTTTGAGGCAGCCATGGTTATCAAGTCATTTTAGCTCTCATCCTGGTTGGGTTTTGGTTTGGTTTTTTTTTTTCTCTTCGATGCTGTTTCACAGAATACAGTGTTGGGAAAGTTGCTACTCTTGCTTACATATAGCTTCCTATATTATTAGCAGATAATATAATTTCCTACACCTTTGTATCTGATGGATCATGTCATCAAATATTTTTATGAATACTGTTAACTGGGTATTGCAGCATAAACGTCACAATTTTGAAAAACTGTTAAAAGTTTGCCTTTGAGATATAACACTAAGTTTTTCAATGCTTAACAAGTAACCAAGACTCAGATCAACTAAATGAGTATTAAGTGTAGAGCAGACTGCAAACTGTTAACTATTCTCTGATCTTGAGTTGCTCCTTTATGCAAATATTTTTTTGTTTCTTCCAGCAGATCTTTCAGGACAAGGACATCTGGCTACAGCTCTTATAATTGCAATGTCTACCATCTTCATAATGGCTATTGCCATTGTCCTTATCATCATGTTTTACATTGTGAAAACAAAACCTTCTGCTCAAGGTAATTGTTCGGCACATGAAATTTTAGCTGCAAATGCTATTTTTAGATATCTTCTAAATAATTAGTGTTATATTTTTATATTCTAGCCTGTTGTAAGAGCCACTCAGTAAAAAATGTCGAAGCTCAGGCTAACACACAAGAAGAGAAGAAAGAAGTACAAGGTATAAGTTGCTTTAATTTTGCATTTTCTGTCCAAGACAACATTGGGCTTAAATACTCTTAAAGCATTTCTCTTAATTACAATGTCTCCTTTGAATTGTATAAAATCCATGCCAGTTTATGAAATAATTGTGCATAATGGGTTTTATACTTCCAGAATGTCACTTAATCCTCTGATAGCAATTAAAAAGGTAGCAGAGAGATTTATGTTTGCAGTAGGGTTGCCAGCAGAACCAGCTCCTGAGACAAAACGCCAGTTTGGAAACTCATTGCCAATTTATATTTCTCTAATTGTTGATCTACAGATAATGTTGTGATATTCTCTGAGAAAGAAGAGTTTGAAAAACTTACAGCAACTCCAGCAAAGGCTGTTAAAAGGTGGGTAAAAGGCAAATATACTTCCAGTTTGACTGAACTGGGGGAGGGACATAGTCACTGACATCCTGGTACAGAGGAATACATGAAGAACAAAATAGAATTAGCACCAAGATTTTCAAGTCTCTCAGACCAAGAAATAACTTGTCAATGGGAAAGTCACAGCTGTTAGAGTTTCTGGCAGAGCTATGGTGACCACAGCCACCTTATCATAAAACCTTACCTTGAGCACTACGTGCTCCGGGACACAGCCCTCTCAGACCCTGTGCTGCCCCTGTGCTTTCAACATTTTACAGCAAGAACAGGGAGTAGGTGGGTATGCTGGTGATCTGCTGCAGCAGGGAAAAGACTAGATGCCTTAGTAGGCTTTTCCTCCTCTGGTTTCTAGGAGAGGATGGCAGACATAACCAAAGAGAAATCCGTGTCCTCGGTGACCAGTTCATCAGCTCTTGGGGCTCCATCTCCTCTTTTGAGAGGTCCATTTTTGGGACCTGAGTGCTGCTCTTGCATACATGTCCTTAGTAAGATTCCCCTTCAGTTTCAAGCAGGAGGAGCAAAAATAGCTGCTCCAGGTCTTAAGGAAACTCCTTGTCCATCTGGGTGGCATGGTGTGACCGTTTCCTCACCTTGTGTCTGCCTGATAGCCAAACCTAGCTGGGTAACATGATTAAGGTGGGCTAAACACTGTCCTCAGTGGAAAATTCCTCTATAAAAGGATTCTTGCAAGGTACGGGTGACTGTGTAACTTGGTGGGCATTGTCCATACACCTTGGGCAGGTGAATGCAGTTACACTCACAGGACTTCAGAGGAAAGGCATTTTAAAAAATGGAAAACACTTTTATTCCATTACTCTAAGATAGCAAAAAGGAGATCATTGGAGTCAACACGTGAGAGACTCCGCTAAGATAACCGTATCCTTCATTTTACAGTGAAAATGATGCATCTTCTGAGAATGAACGACTTTTAAGTCGTAGTATGGATAGTGATGAAGAAGCTGCAGTTGACAAACAAGGGACTCCAGAGAGATGCCTGTTATCTTTAGTGCATTTGGCCAGAGATAAATCTTCTACAAGCAATAAATCAACTGGGGTAAGGCTATTTTGAGATTTAAAAACCAAGAGGATTTTTCTGTGTTGGGTTGGTTTTTTTTTAAGACAACAATATACAAACTATCACCCAAAAAAATGCATTATAGTGCAGACCAGACTAATTTACAAGAGCTTCTCCAGACAAATTTATTATAGAGTCTTCTTTGCATAGTGGTGCATGTGTATAGATATATCTCATAGAATCATAGAATTATAGAATAGTTTGGCTTGTTCAGTGCTGAAAACCACATTTCCTACAAGAGTAATAACTTTGCTTTTTTGAATATTATATTTTCTAGTCTAAAGAAAGAAAAAACAAATAACAGCAAACCCCCAATATAGCTGATGCTAATAAAACTAACCCTGCTGCTACATTCACCACAGAAAATCCAAGACAGAAAAATAATGCAACAGCATGGCTGGCTTCATATGGCAGCATAGCATCTGAGTGTCTTGACCCAGTAGCATCAGTATTTCCATGCCATAGACTTTTTAATAATATCCGGTGTTGTGCTTGGTTTTCTTGTATAATTTTGAAAAACACACATGTGCTCTGAAGGTCATTCCTGTGCTCTGAAGGACACTGTAAATCCACTGTTTGTTTTGCTGTGGAAGGCCGTCACTTCTTCCTGCTGAGTGTGCACTGCTCAGGGCATTTTATCTCACCTGGAGTATTTCAAGGCATAGTTAAGGCCACACCTCACCCACTTAATTTTTAGTTTATATTAACACGAAACTATGCTTAAAAAAGATATTTTTTATGGGTTTAGTATTTCAAAAATAAGTTTAAAATGGCAATGCCTGGGTCAAAATCACATCATTAATTAAAAAATCATATAGCTTTTAAGAATAAAAAGGTTTGAAAATGCATCTTTCCATGTTTTAAATTGTTGGGATGGTTCAGATAAAACTTTCTAAAATAGCTGAGACCAGACACACAAAGTCTCAACACAAGAGGAATATTTTCCTATTTGTAGACAGTTATGACCATCTGAAAATAACTTATGACTCCAATGCTCACATTTTAAAATGCAGTTTTCTGAGGTCTCTCTAAATATCCAACTTTGCCCCATCCCTAGAAACATTCAAGGTCAGGTTGGACGGGGCTCTGAGCAACCTGGTCTAGTTGAAGCTGTCCCTGCTCACTGCAGGGGGGTTGGACTAGATGGGCTCTAAAGGTCCCTTCCAACCCAAACCATTCTATGATTCTATGATTCTGTATGCACTGGCTTGCAATTGGATAATACAAGTTGGGTATGCATAAAATCAGAACTTTTCATAAGAAGTGGCTTACCTTCTAAAAACCATATATAATAGATATATTTTCCAGAGTGATTTAGATAGATAGCTTGTAAGCACATCTGAAGCATTAACTATTTCTTCCAGACCTTCCATTCTAACATATTCCTCAGGGACTGAAGCCTGCTGACAAGGCTGAAGACAAAGTTTTCAATGAAAGTGCAGACTGCATCAAGATCCTCTGCTCCATACCTAAGATTTCACAATTAAGCCAGTTGCCAGAAGTTAGAAAAGAAGTAATTTGCTTCAGGCTGGAGATTAAGTAACATTTCTAATACAGGAAAGAGTATTAAGTAGGTGTTGGATGAGGGTAAAGCAAGCTGAACGCCTGCTCTTATCCAAGTCTGCTCCTTCCTCATTAAAACAAAAACCATGGTGCATGTTTGCAACTATGCAATGAGCTACCACATGGAGGATCCTCAGGCTCAGCTTTACCTGTTTGCTTTCAGCATAGCTTTACAAATCCTCCACCTTCTGGCTCTGGTAAAAAGAGCATCCTGCATAATTCTTAATGAGCGTGGAATTATTTAACCTCCTTCCTTGCCCTAAAAATGAGAGGAGAATGAAAATAAGCATCCAATAGTTTGCTTAGGAGAAGTTTTAACAGATTCCATTAAAAGAAAATTTCCTGCTTACAAGGTTCTGAAACAGCTAATCCGAGCCTACAACAGCAACACAACTGATTAAGCACATGTAAATTATACCAAGAATATGTGAACGACAATCAGTGTCTGCATTGCATTGCCCTGCGATACAACACACTTGCACAGCGTCTGCGCCTGCGAGACAGGCTTTGTTCAGGTGGACCAGCCACTTTGTGGTCTCCAGCTGCAAGTCTGTTAATCCAAGTCATTGATGCACCTTGCCCTTTAGAGCCCAAATAAAATGAGGAAAATCTTTCCACAGAACAAAATAGTGAAAGCAGAGCTTTTTTCTAGCCTGGTTTGCAGTGGAAAGTGGTGAATTTGTGGAGATAATGCTAGACCCCTATCAAAAAGACAGCCTTTCAGAAAGCTCAGTCCTAACAAGAGCTGTTAGAGGGATGACAATTCCAGTCCCTGAGAACTCATGACATTTTGACATTTGTTTTCACTCCACATTGGATCCAAAGCCAAACCTTGAGAATATTTTGCTAAATGAAACTATATCAAAATGTCCGTTTTCAGGTTGGAAAATGTCAGGCTTTCAGTCCGAGTTTCTTTCTTGTCAAAAATGACTAGAGCACCCTGGACCTCAGATTTTTCCTGTCCAAAGCTTCACTGATTTTTTTTTTTTTAATGTAAAAAGTTTCAGATTCAACCAGGCAATATATCATGAAAGAAAATACATTTAAATAGTAATGCACTAAACAGTTCTACGTCAAATGACAGAAGGGAAGATCCCCTCCTCTACAGTCCTCCTAGATTACTGGAAGAAGGCAATTTCATTCTGAATTTAATTCCTCATGGCCAGTCCTATCCTGGTTTACCTGGACATCCCTGCATTAATTGCCCGCATGGGTGGTATTGAATTTGTCTTCCTTGTCAGTTTGCTTCAGTCTGAAAGAGACATAAAATATACAAACACTTGGAGCAGAAAAGTAATTGATCTAAAAAAAACCTAGAAGATGGAAAGAAAGATCTCTAGCAGTGAAAAGTGAAATCAGAAAGAGGCTTATGCTTCCCAGAATAATTGCTGTGTCCTTTTCTTTGAGTCTTCAAAAGGGACCCTTGAGCACATTATGTGATAACCCCTAGGGCCATGAAATGAGGATCTCCCATGGGTTTTCCACTGCTGTCTGCTAATCATTTACTCCCATGACTGAAAAATTAATGAAATGAAAACCTTCTCCTTTAGATTCAAAGTCGAAGGAAAAAGATCCTTGATGTATATGCTAACGTATGCGACGTTGCAGAAGGTGAGTGTACAAAACTTGTACCTATACTGACAGCACAAAATTAGATCAGAAGCATTTGCTATAAAATAAGAAAGGCCTCTGCCTTCCTAGGGAAAGGAGAAAGTTCCAATCCAGAAAAGACACTCTGTAGGCAGATTTGTACTCACTTGCCTGGAAGCACCTTGATGCCCTGACCCCAGAGCTGCCCAGGCTCGGCTTGAGCATGCCACGGCTCCTCTCCAGGACTGTGCAAGGCCTTCCTTCCTATGGAGACTGGGGAGGGTAGTGTTGGGTCCTGCTGGGACATGCACACAGACTAAGCTGGAGAAGCACTCTGGCATGCCCCATCTGGAGGAAACCTGTTTGATTTATTTGTTTAGTCCCATGGATAAGATAGAAATTAGTTCCAAATATGAAAGTGTGATTTGGGAAGGGTCAGGATTGTTCAGACACAAGTCTTAAACTACTCTGCTTCTCTAAATGCTGTCCTACTTCTTATGACAAAAAGTGGAGTTTCCAAGGAAGTCAGTGTTTTAAATGTTTCAACCCTCTTTACCACTTGACTACCTGGACTGTTTTGGCAGAAGAGACATGAATTTCCCTGCAGAACGGAAGACATGACTGCATTTACTCCACACACACACGCACATTCTTTGTGTGCGTGTGTGTGCCTGTGTTTTTTGAGTTTTCTGTGGTTCAGGGAGCTTTATCTCCCACCACATTACTGCTGTTGAGTATGAAGCAGGAAAACTACAGAAGCAAAAGACTGGTTTTGGAAAAATGCAGTAGCTGATTCTCTCCTCTATTCTGTGACCATGAATACATAGAAAAAATGTCCAGGAAAAAACAGCTTTTTCCCCACAGGATGAATGATAAATCCTCTCTAGGGATTCAGTGATAGTAATGACATTCAAGCACTTGCAGGGACTTTTATGCTTGCAAGCATCTGGCATCATTGCTTCACCTCACTCCTCGCGTTCCTACAAGGGCAACTTTCAATTACAGAAATGTTACAGCAGCTTCTGGTGACAGACTCAGGGAAGGGTCAGAGCTGTCTTTCAGGCTCAAACACTATGCCTGACATGCAGAGGTGTACCGATGGAGCTGCACACTAGGGATATGGTTGCAGTATACTTTTTCTAACAGCTAGTAAATTGTTGAAGGAAGGGGCAGTGCCATGGGAATTCATACAACCCATCTAATACTTCTTTCCCAGACAACTTTTTACCCTAATTATTGTATCCTACTGTCACCAGGAAGAATGAATTTGGTAATATGCAGTAATAACTTTGGAGCTAGACAGGGACCATCACTTAAAGATTTTAGCTGTACTTATCCCTAACAGTATGTACTGTAGTACCTTAATAAATGTCTGGACTAGTCAAGACTTGTGCACAGAGCCATCTGACAATAAACACCTCACTTTGCAGGTCTGAGCCCTACGGAGCTGCCATTTGATTGCCTGGAGAAGACCAGCCGAATGCTCAGCTCGACCTACAACACAGAAAAAGCCATAGTGAAAACGTGGCGCCACCTTGCCGAGAGCTTTGGACTGAAGAGAGATGAGATAGGTGGTATGACAGATGGCATGCAGCTATTTGATCGCATCAGCACAGCAGGTTACAGCATCCCAGAACTGCTAACCAAACTGGTGCAAATCGAGCGGTTGGATGCTGTTGAATCGTTGTGTGCGGATATTCTGGAGTGGGCACAAGCAATGCCTGCTCCTGAACCAGCAGGGACATCCTGACATGCCTGCCTGGGACCCATGCTTTCACATCACCTGCAAGAACCATGGTTCCAGCAAGCACTATGTCAAAGACTTTGGACAAAAGACCATTGGTATATCCTCTACATAATCATTCCTGATAACCAACAGGAAGCTATTCTCTTTGACTTCCAAAAAAATTGAAGTTACACATTTACCAAAACAAGAGCAGAAATCTCCCAAAAAGCTTGGTTCATAACATGTTTCATAATGACATGTTTCATAACATGTCATTAAACGAAATGATCATGTTAAATAGTTACCAATAATAAGTGGGCACACAAACATCCCGTTTGCAGTCTGTGTATGAGTATATGTGCAGATAACCCTGCTGATACCCTTTCTGCCTGGCCTTCAAGAAAACTATTGAATTGCTCTCTGAAAATATTCCTGTCTCTTAGGGCTTCATTCAACAGTTTAATAGTTTCAGTCAAAAGCTATACCACAGCTACAGGATCGAATAATACACAAGGCACGTACAATTCTATTGTCTCTAACACATTTAATATACACCCAGTTTCATTTTCTATACTTACTATAGGTTTGTTGAATCTAGAAGTATGTGCATAGGTGTATATACACAGTCCTCAGATTAGCTAACTATATTACATGAAAAAAGAGTCAACATAATTTACAGATTGAAGTGCTTCAGAAGGCTGTACATAATGCACATAAATGCACTCTTGCTCCACACTGACATTTCAGAAATTGTAAATTCAAATTGCTGACTTGCTGAGGACAAGCTGGTTAGCAGGTGGGCAGTAAAAGCTGGCAGTCACTCCTTGTAAGTTGAGAGCAACAAGTTCTTCTCTTTGCTTTTACAAAGTAAGAAGCAACGAAAACAGCTCGTCCACTACCAAGAAAAATGTATTTTTCCATTAGTGACATCTATATATCAAATTATATTCCAAGCAGAGGAATTTCAGACAACAGTGGTGCATACTTGGCACTAAGAGCAAAGAGAGTAAATTTCTTTAGAGATACTTGAAATTCAGAGGAAAAAGTGTTTTTAAAATACTATACTCTTGTAAACATAGGCCAGGAACACAGAATCCATTGGTGTGGGTGTGGAAGGTAAAGCATTACTGTGAGTTTATGTACAACGAAAATTGACCTTATTTTTTTCCTTTTAACTAATCTCTGATTTTCATGATTAAAAGTTCTCTAAAACTTGTTCAGACCACAAATCAGTAGCTGTTACCAAACGTATTTTCTTAATTTATGGCTAAAATGAGTGATGACAGATTTCAACAAGTGCAACCACTAAATCAAGAGACGTGTCAGTTACAAAGCAATACTTTTTAAATTCAGAAATGCATGACTGAACAAAATGCTATAAAAAGCATTAACTATTACCCTGAAGTTAACAAGTATTCCATCACTTAGTAACTATATCTTATCTATGATAGCGTCATAATTGTGCAGAACATTTAGTATCACCCTTTAAGATCTATATTTAGTATCCTTTCAGCACTTGATTTGTATAGCAGAGGAAGTGCTTACTGCAACATAAAACCTATCCCTCTCATACTTCTTCCACCATTTCTTTCATATCATAACAGACTCTTCATTAATTTGCATATGCCAAATTTGATGAGAATTTTGACTTTTCTTTTAATGAAGAAGCAAGCTGCATTTATTTGAACATTTAACTAGCTAATTGATGGTTAATTTAGGGGCAAAATGTTTGTTGTCTCAAAATCAATGACAAATTCATACAGATTTCAACAGGCTTCAATAAGATTTCTAGGTCTGGTGACAATCAGCCATCTTCAACAAGATTTTCAAGACCCTGAATTTGCAGTTTAGTACTATTTCTACTAGAAAAAAAGGGAAAGAAAAATAAGATAAGGGGAAATTCTATTTTTCTTGTGCCAGTGTGTAACTACAGTGTTATTCAGTGGACTCCTATATTTCATGTGTCATGTAATAGTACACACCACTTATTTGTTTAAAAGATACAGGAATCCTCTTTTTTATGTTTATTGGGCCATGAAAAGTTAGGGTCTTGAAATCGATGGTGCCAATGTGAACACAGACTATTTAACATTATTTTATTTAGTATACAGTATTTTTATTGTTACACAAAAGATGTACAGGAATGAAAAAAAAATCCTGTAGATCTTGCCAAAGGTTTCTTCCTAATATTTTTTTAATGCTGTATATATAACTTATTATATTGTAAAGTATGAACATAAAATATGCTAATAAAAAAAGAGGTCAAACACAGTTATATTAGCCATTTCTTTGACTAAATCATATATTGCCTTATAAATCTGTAATTAAATGAGTTAGCCAAGGGCTAGCAGGCACATTCCTGTGGTATGGGAGTGTCTAGGTAACATACATGAAGGAATCTTAGCATTCCCGTGGGATACTGCTTCTCTGCATCACACTTTGGAAACTTTGAAGCAAAACCAATTCTTCCTTTGTCAATATAGTTTTGGGTCAATGTTTCACCTTGTAGGTACTCTGAAAATGCCAAACTCCTAGCAGCTCCTTGGAGAAACTGTTTGTAAGTTATTATATATGTACTGAGAGCTGGTATGGACTGTGAGACTGGTGAGTAATCTCACAGTGGCAATACTCTCTCATTAACCTGTTCTCATTTTGCATTCCTAAATTAGCAGTACTACATGACATCAGAGATCTTAACTGGAAACTTTCACTGCATGACAGGGACAATTATGTTCATCTAATCTTAGGCTGCACTGGTAAGACCGCCAGCAGAACTGCTAGCTTCTAAAAAAACAGAGCACCAAGTTGCATTTCCCCCAGGCCCTGATGACTAAGCTAAGACTTTTTGGAGTATTTCATACAGATCAAACATGTTCTAAATGGAAGAAACACTGTCCTACTTTAAAAACAGTTTGAGATTTTGTTTATTCAGATTCATTTGTTGGTTTCAGCATGATGAATACGTTCTTGTTCCATCAACGATTAAAGGAGAGAAAGGCTCCAGAAACTGCAACAAAAGCTTTGAGTTTGCCAGATGGTTGGGAGGAACCAGTGTTCTGAGTTTCACTTTACTGTTGTCTTTTTACTCACTGCACTATATGTGCAGGAGCTAACACAGCGTGGTGCACACTCCAACAGGCATTGCTGCATCTAAACACGTCACTGTCTGAAAGACTTGAGCATTCTCTGCTTTAATGCGCTTATAGACAGTCATCCAAAGGAGAAACTTTGG